>JANBRY010000001.1:0-73786 GCA_027577975.1 Coemansia sp. RSA 2681
TATGTGGCGGAAAGCCGCGTCTTGTGAACATCTGCCAGAACTGCACTATTGTTCGTCAACAAGAAAAAAAAAAAAAAAAAGTCTAATGCTATAGCCCCGATCACGTGCGTATCCTGTTTGTTTGACATTCAGCCTTTGGCTCTGTATTACACTCGATCATCATTAAAAAAAATACAACTTATTTCTACCCGCCTACACCAGTCTTTTCTCTCTCTCTCTCTCTACAGTATTCATGTCAATACGGGTCTCCACGAGTTTTGCGCGATGGAGGACACGGTTTGTTCGCAGCCGATCGTCATCAGCCGAAACAAACGATGTGACGCAAGTAGCCGCCGCCGCCGCACTACGACAGCGAGTCCAGAGCAGTCCCTGGGTACAGCAACTGACGAGCGGCTACCGGGTATGCAAATTCTCAGGTCTCTACCTACCCCGCGACCTCCTCCTACGCATAAAACCCAAACACACCAATCTACACGGCGGTAAAAAAACCATGCTCACGATCGACGAACTCGAGCGATACTCTAATTCCTGGGGTCTCTCCCAATACCTACCTCTCACAG
The DNA here is from genome assembly GCA_027577975.1 of Coemansia sp. RSA 2681. Classification (NCBI taxonomy): domain Eukaryota; kingdom Fungi; phylum Kickxellomycota; class Kickxellomycetes; order Kickxellales; family Kickxellaceae; genus Coemansia; species Coemansia sp. RSA 2681. The sequence continues at coordinate 561 of JANBRY010000001.1, forward strand.
CGCGTGGACTCTATGCGGCACTCACCGATCAGACAAACTCTCGCGCTATAATGGAATGCGGGACCTGGATTCGCCCAGATATCATTGAGCATTGTGCGCGGGTCCTGAGATTGCGCGTTGTGGCCTCATTACATAGATCTCAGATCGAGTATATTTCGCACATGGCGGCGGCGGCGGTGGCTACTAGTCCTGTAAAGAGCAGTGTGACGCAGAGTGCCAAAAAGTCGGGGAATCTGCTGGATGTCGTTAGGATCAAAGTCGGCGCTCGCATCCTGGCACAGGATGCAATGTGGTCTGGCCCCTCGGTGTACGTGCCGCTTCCCAGTCCAATAATGGCAAAAAAAGAGACTGGGCAAATGTCGTGGCAGCTGCCGAATATTCTGCCCGCTGCCGGACTGCAATGCATAATCAGCATTCCACCATCCGCCGCAGAGTCTCTAGTAGACCACGTAGACCCCCTATCTGTATCCTCTGAATCGTGTGCGCGCACCGTATGGCACGCACTAACGTCGCAGCATGCCGCCGTGTCTGATAATACTGGTGAACCGCAAGATGCCGGTGATATGCATGTTCTGGAGCAATCCGCTTCCTGGAAAGCGTTTGTCATGCCTGGAAGACCCGAGTCGCACTCTGAACCTACGCTCAGTATGCCAGCACTCGAAACATTGTACCGCTGTCTGCCCCAACTCACACCAAGCAGACTGACTATTTCTAGCAGCAGTGCCGTCGATTCTGGTAGTCGAGCGAAACGTCGGCGAGCCAAAAAATTGGCAAACGAACTAGTAGTGGTGGTGGATACCAGCGGCGACAAAGTAATGGATCCTGGTGCTGCTGCTTCGGAGGCGGTCTCGCGCTTGGAGAAGGAGGAGAAGGAGGCCGTTGTTTCCTATGGATACTCGTTGCACCGGCCCGGACATCAATTTGCTGAGATCGACGGGTATGCGAGTAAAATTGTGCCCGTGTATAATGCTCAGGAGATATTCGGACTGGCTGCAGCAACTACTGTTATCCCGTGGCTGCTGCAATTGCCCATGAGTTCATCACCTTTGGCGGTCAGATATGTCGGTGTTGTCGCCTTGCCGTGTACTGCAGAACTAGCCACCCAGCTGCATCGCCTGGTTGTCTATGCCCAGTAACGTATAGGCCGTGTTTATAATAGTATAGATTTGATGTTGTGGATGTTAAAATGGTTGGTGACTAGAACCTGTACTCGCCAGACTTGGAGTCGTACCTTGCGCGAGCCAGTGGATTGAGATACACGCTCTTCTCTTGCTCGGCAGTGAATGGCGGATGGCTCTTGGCTCGCACAAACGAGTGGTTGCCAACCAAGGTATCCTGCCAATAGCGGCTAGATTTGGTATTGCGCTCCTCCAATTCGACATTGTACTTTTCCAGCTGCTCTCGCGTAAGCGTGGCTAGCAAGTAGTCGGGGTGCACCACCAGCAGCTCGCCGCCAACTTGGCCGAATCCAAACGACTTGATCAGACCCGCCTTGATGCCCGACGTCTGAATCGACTTTGACAAGTACAGCGCATAGTCAAACGTCTCAAACTCCTTGTCAATGTTGTCGGCATTGCGGTTCCCTGGTATCAGTCCCGTGCGCAAGCTCTGGATGACACCGTTGAGCATAAACAATGCAGCTGGGCTCTTGGGGTGGCCCATCAACCACTTTTGGCAAACAACAGGAACGACATGGCCTGGAGTACGGCCTAAATGCTTGAGCTGTGCGTTCAAAACATCCGACTCGTTCTTATCGTTGGCCACCGTCGACGTACCATGAACCGATGCTACGCCAATATCGTCGGCCGTCAAGCCCCAGACTGCCAAGCTGCCGCGCAAGGGGGAAATATTGGGCTTGCCCTTCCAGAACTCGTTGCCCCAGATATTTTGCAACCCACGTCGCTGCTGCAAATACTCATCCTCAATTTGATTGGCATGCTGAATTGCCGAGAGACCAACCATATCTGCTGTCCCGTCAACCATATCAGCCAAATCAGCCAGCTCCTCTTGCTTCCACAAATCCAGTGCCGCTAGTTGGCGATACAGCTTGCGGCGACGGTAATCAAAGCTCAAAAGACTCGATGGTGGGCCATTGCCGCCTGCCTCACGCGCAGATGTCAAGACTCCCTTGCCTGGCGCTGGCACCGACTGTCCCTGCTTGTCTGTGGCCGTGCTCGACATGGCGATGATGCCGTAGATTGGAGCGCCAAACTCGATTGCCGCCGACGCCGACATTAGCGTCACAATACCAGCGCCCTGTCCCTCCATGAATCCATTGCGCGTCGACGTGCACGGCCGACTCATCTCAGCCGGTGTGCGACCACGAGCAAACTCCTCGACTGAATTGCTGGTAGCGCCCATGTTGGCAAACTCGATTGACGATTCCTCAGCAAAGTCATCGACGCTGCCCGCAATCATCACTCTGGCCTTGCCCGACTGAATGGTCTCAATTGCGGTATCTATCGACAGAATTGCAGTGGCACACGCACCGACAATTGGCTTGACAGGACCGGCGCTCGACATCAGCAGCATATTAACCCACGCCTGTATCGTTGAAACAAAAGTCTCCTGTAGAGCGTCGCTCTTAAGCTCCTTGTCCAAGTAACGGTGCTTAAACACTTTTCGTAGCGTGTAGCAGCCACCCAAACCAGAACCAGTGGTGTTGCCGACCTCAGAGACGTGAAAGTACTGGTACAGCTCGTACGGATCCGTAATGCCTGATCTAATTAGCGCCTCCACCGTAGCCACCAGCGCAAAGCAAGTGACAATATCCACTTGCTTGGCGACGTCATCTGAAATACCATAGCGCCGCGGATCCCAGCCAGTTGGCAATAGCGCAGCGACTAGGCGGTCCCCCCTTAGCGCCATTGGCACGCGGATCAGCGCACCCTTGAGGAACTTGACCGACCAAGAACCACTGCCAGAGTTCTCCCAGATATCGACACTGCTGCCGCCATGGTGCTTGAATGTCACCGCCTCCTCCGCTGTCGCCTCAAACGGTTCCATGTCGTGCTCAATCTGGATCTCGCGCAAGAGAGTGCGCTTGTTTGGGTCATAGCCGTGAACCAGCTCAGGCTCAATCAAGCGGATGCCAGTGTGCGCCAATATGTACTCCTCGTAGCGCGGCTTGACGTCAACGTCGCGGACAGGCTCCCCAGTTTTGGCGTCGACCCAGCCAACGTACATAGCGTCCGTCGCCTTTAGTGGGCCGTTGTAGTGCTTGATCAGGCCCATGACCCACGCCAGTTCAATGCAGCCCTCGATTGAGAACTCGCCATAGGCCTCCATCTCCCAGCGCGTCTCGGCATTGCCATGCGGGCCAACCTCGCCATAGCCAGTAACGACAACGACCTTGTCCAAGTTGACCATGCCCTGCAAATGCCGCAAGTGCTCCAGCTGGTCGTAGTGGTGGGGCGCCGGGAAGTGGTGCTTATGCTTGGCGAGTGGAGTTGAGTTTTGAACAGAGGCGGAAATGGTGGCTGGCAGGTGGTACTGAGCTGCAAATTCAAGCACTGCTTCTCTTGAAATGACCTCCAGAATGCTGCTCCTACGCTGGATATCTTCGCGCACCTTACCAGCAACATCGCCAAGGTCATCAATACAAGCCATTCCGCCATTGAGGTCCGCCCAGATCGGCTGGCTGTGGGCAATGCGGCAGATGCGCGGATGAGCGAGACCCAAGATGTTGAATGCCATCTCGCGTGTCGAGAACGTGCGCACGCCAAGGCGTTCAATCTCTTGCGCAACTATGTTGTTGCCCGACATCAGCCCCGTGCCGCGCGTCCAGCCAATAACCGCGCCAGCAATAGACAAGTAGTCTTGCCACGACTCGGACTTCCACCGGTTAAAGGCAGTCTCCAAGCCAATTTTGCACTCGCCGTAGAGCCCGTCGCCACCGAAGTTGCCGTGGTTGGGTGACAGCGGCAAAACAACCAGCGATGGCCGAGTGTTGTATCCGAGCCGCTCCTTGGCGTCCTTGATGCTGCCCAGCAGGCGCAAGACGTTGGTGAGCAAGACGCGCTGAGCAAACTCCGAGTGCGAGCCCAAGTTTGTCGCAAAGCTGCCAATGTCTGACACGGCAGCAAACGGGATGACAATGTCGAGGTCCCAGCCCAGACCCTTGGCTGCTCCAGAGTCGCTGTAGATGAAATCGACCAATTGCTTGATGTCGCCAGTCGAGCCCTGGTTGAACGGAACGACAATCAGCTCAGAGCCGCGAGCGCCGTGAGTGCGGTACATGTTCTCATAGAACAGCGTGGTCTTGCGGCTGTAGCTCGACGTCGTAGCAATGACCTTGGCACCGCCGCTGAGCAGGCCGCAGACAATGTCAGCGCCAATCGAGCCTCGTCCACAGCCAGTGACTAGCGCAGTCTTGCCAGCAAACGACAGACCAATGCCGCAGATCGTGCTCAAGCCATCGTAATAAGTCGCCGACAACTCAGCGCAGTGCGACCATGCGCTGCCAGCGGACTGCTTCTTGAGGTGGATAAATGGAGGCTCGCCCTGAGCAGCCGGTTGGCGCATGTGCTCGACAAACTCTGTAAATGAGGGCTCATCTGAGCGAGGCACTTCGGAATAAGTCACAGTGCCATCGGGGCCAATATTGACCTGTGGGCCAGTGGGCGCAGACAGCTCGCGGTAGACTGGTGCTTTTGTCAGTGTCTGAGCACATGCGCTGTGCAATTGCAATACTAAGTGAATTGCCGGCTTCAGTGAATCGTCATTGGCTGCTTGCAAGATGGATAACGATCCAGCAAGCATCTGGAGCATACCCGAGCTAGAGCGGTTCTTCAGTCGCTGGAGGCTGGCATCATCGACACTCGCAGATACGCCAGCAGAGCCACTTGAACAACTAGCAATCACCCGCTGGATCAGCTCATACGCCTCCTGCCGTGCCCAGTTCCAGCTCGAGTCAAAGTGGCGAGCCTTGCGTGCATCAAACAGAGGCCGTACGCCGGCGATGAGCTCGTCGCCAAACTCGGCCGAAATACTATCAAGCTCCGCTTGCATCCGGGTCTTATCAGCATGTTCAACCTCAGCCAGTCGTGCGCCCTCGCGCAAGTCCATGCCAGCGTAGCGTGCCAGGACTTGGATCTGCAGCCGAATGTGCTCGTGCTGCTTCTGCTGCATCTTCTCAATCTCGGCGCTGCTGATGACAGGAGCGCCAGCCTGGCTGTTGGAACTGCCGGAGCTGCTCGCACCGGCGGCATAGGAGATGCCGGACTTGGCAGCATACGCCTGAGCAACAGAGCCTAGCCACGCCTTGGCCTCAGCATCGCCAGCCAGGCGGTCGGAGGGCTCCATCATCAGGGCAACCAGCAACAGAGCGTCTTGGCGCTGCGAGCCCAGGCCATATGCTGACTGCAGCACGCTGCGTGCCGACGACAGCGAGAATCCACCGGGCATCTTGTTGCTGAACAGTCTTGCCAACTGCGCCTGCGTGTGCTTGCCCAAACCACCGCCAAATGCGCCGATTGCTGCAGCCAGATCTTGTAGCGAGAGATCCTCGGCCTTGTCGGGGACCTTGCTGCCAAACTCCTTGTGCAAGTCGCCGACAATCTCGTTCTGGAGCGTCGACTTGCCGCCAACCAGAGCCTTGATCGGCTTGAGCGCGGACACATCGGCTAAAGCGTGCTTGGTCTTGTGTGCGACTATGGCATGTACGACATCCAAAGCCTGAAGCGGAGCATCGACAAGGGGCGCTGCAGCTGCAGCTCTGGCAGAGCCAGACACTTCCACAACAGCTGGCACACTGGGCTCGAGAGCAGCGCTCACTACGGGCGTCAAAGGCTGTTCAGGCTGCGCTGGCAATGCACTGGGTGTTGGCTCGGCCATCTCCATGCGCTGCTGAGTGTAATAGATCGAGTCCTTGTCGCGCTCGATGTGAAGCACCTCCACACGCCTGTCAGCATACATCTCGCTCTTGAGAGTCTTGGCTGCCATGCCGCTGAGAACCGGGCTGATTCCAATCTCGATTACACGACGCACGCCAAGTTTGCCAAGCAGAACGTCCTGGGTATCGATCCACTGAACAGGCGAGGCAAACTGATATGCCAGTAACTCAACGAGCAACGTCGCTGCTAGACTAGCAATTTTCCCGGCACTGTCCATCGCCGAATCGGTCCATCCGTCAAGTACTCTGGCGACGACGGGCGACTCGGTAATGTTGTGTACCAAGCTAAAGTACTCGTGCGACACCTCGAATGGTACTGCTGTCAGATTAGGGATGTAGCGGAGATGCAACGTCGAGTATTCAATGCTCTCGGACCGGATTTTCTCTTGAAGGAATATCCGGAACTCGTCGACACCTGGCAACAACTGGCTGGAGTGGAATGGAACGTCGATTCCCGGCAAAGGAATGGTCGCTCGACCGCGCACAGGCCGACTGTCGATGGGCTTGGCCAAGACATCGCTAGCTATCAGAGCAATGTGCGCTTGCCAGTTGCCATCGGTTGGTGTTCCCAGCTTGGCAATAGCATCTAGCACCAAGCGCAGCGCAGCCAGCTGATTTAGTGCACCAGCGACAACATACTGAGCGCCACGCACGTTGTAGTTGACGACCTCTAGCAGACCAGGACTGCGCTCGCTGATCGCTGCAATCGCTATCGCTGGCACGCTCTCTTTAGCAGTGCCTCCCAGGCGAGACGGATCAACGGCGACCATGCCATGCCGCGACTGAGCTTGGGCATCACGCTCGACAGCTGACTGCATGAGCATGCCTCGAAAGAAGCCAAGATCTAAAACATCCTCGAGCGTAAGAATGCCGCTTATCGAAGCCAATGCAGAGTACTCGCCGAGCGAATGCCCTGCAAACACAGCACTCTTTTGAACCAGCGAGTTGGCGCGCATGTCGGCCATCGCAGCCATAGAGAACGTAATCAAACTGATTTGCGTAAACTGCGTCGAATTGAGCAGCCCAGTTGGCGACCAGTACGTGTAGCTCGACGACTCCGGCGTGATGTCGGGGAACAGCGGGATAACATTATCCTTGTCGCCGCCACTGATGGTGCATCGCCTGGTAAGCAACATGTAGTTGCGCCGCAGTCCTTCACCTCTGCGCCCGCCAAAATGCACAGTCAGCTCCTTGGGGTTGTTGCGAACGATCTCGAGCAATGATACACCATACTTGGCAAGCATGTGGCCGTCTGCGCGGTCCCAGACATCGCGAGCAGCAGCCGACTGATCGTAGAGCTCCATGCCCATGCTGACCTCCTGCGAGCCCTGGCCAGTGAAGACGTAGGCCGTGGATGGCTGCTCGATCTCGGCTGAGCACTCGAGCACGGGTCCGCCGCCAACCTTTGACGTCACGCCCTTGATTAGCATGCGACCGCCCTTCATGCCAACATGGAACAGCTTGGTCTGCAGTTGGTCCTTGGGCAGCACCACCCCGACAAAGTTAGCTTGGTATATGCGAATGCGCTCTGGCTCGTCGTCGGCAGCGTAGCACTCGACCAAGGCTCTTGTTGATGCGCTGGTCCACAAGCCATGAGTGATCGGGCCAGGCAAACCAGCGACATCAGCAATATATGGATTGGTGTGAATAGGGTTGCCGTCTGCTGACAATCTGGCGTACTCCCAGTTCGAGTCGGGCACTCTAAATTGCGGCAGCTGGGCTTCGTCTAGAGGAGTCAACGGGTGGCCGTCATGGTCAAACAGCAGGGAATCGGAGACCGCCTCATGTCGGCGCAAGTATTCGACGACTGGATCCTTGGCCGACGTGCAGCCCTCAAAAAACACATTCGCAATATGTACCAACTGACCAGAGGCAGATTTGACGAGTACGCGGCCAGAAGTCAAGATGCTGGAGTAGACGCTCTCGCTCTTAAAGCGATACTTGGAGTCCAGGCGAAACTCGATGTCCAACCCAGGCGCAACGCGTGCTGGAGCATCGTCGCGGGGGATAAACCACTCCTTGGCTTCGAGCGCAGCAACATCAGCAACAGTGGCTAGCTGAACGGTGAACCGCTGATCCAGCACGTTCTCGAAGGTCTTGTCAATGTCGATAAAGTCGCCCCAGTACAAGAATACTGACTCGATTGTGGCTATCTTCTCGCTACGGCGGTAGAGATTGGTGGATAGCGTGACTCTCCGCCCCAAAGGAGCGTTGACTAGACTGGCAACAACCAGCTCGCTGCTAACATTGTCCCCGACCTTGAGCATTGCCGCACCGTCCATGATCTGGTACCTGTTGTACACATGCAGGATCTTGCCCGCATCACTGGTGACAAGGGGCGAAGACAAAGCGAGCGAAAGACCGGGCATTGCGGAAACGCATAGGAAATCCATAGGCACAAACAGTTCACCGTTGACTTCAAGAGAATAGTGCTTGGAGCGGTTGCCGACGTTTTGGCAGAATGCGCGGACGTGCTCTTCAGTGATGACAAATCCACCACTGTAGAGTCGACTGTCGGGGACCAATATTTCTGAGCGCTCAATAGGCACAGCGGCATTGTCGACCAACACATCCAAATGCAACCTGAGCTTGCGTGCTGCACATCCATCAACGACGAAGCGGATAGGCGTTAGAGGCTGCTGCGGCTGATAGGCAAACATGCAGCACATAAAAGTCAATCCCGAGTGTGCCTGGTGGTAGATTCTGAGCTCGATAACGCCGTCCGAATTGCGCTTGACCTGTACAGCGAGGAAGCCGCTCACATCCACGACTTGCAGTGACCGCGGCTGATTGCCATCGATGCGTATGGTAACGACTTGGCCAGGCCGTGGGCGCAAAGCTCGCCGTACATAATTTTCAACATAGTTAGAGCCCTCGACAATCACCGGCGCAGTCAGCAAAGCGCGAAGCCAGCTGTTGGCTGGACCAGCAAGGATATTGAGCCACACATCAAGTGCTGGAAGCTGGTCCTCGGAGATAGGAAGCTGGAATGTGCGCGTCGAGTCAGTCAATTGCACACCGACTCCCACTGGAACCACCACCGCGCGTGGCTGAGCACTAATGTACTCGACAACTGGGACATTTGCAGTATCGCCGTCATAGTCACGGCTAAGCAGCGCGGCAATGTGGCCGTAGTAAACACCATCCAAGATGTCCTTGACCGGCTCGTTGACAACGGTAGAGTAGCGAGTGGCAACTGGGCCCTGTTGAATGGCAACGCGCTGTGGGTCGTGACCAACCACTGCGTCCAAGTCCTCCGACTGCCAAATGCTGTCCTTCAAAAACATGACAGAAAAGTCGGAATCCAGAACGGGGATAAACGGTACTGGCTTCTGGCCGCGGCGCTTGCAGATACTGATAAAGAACTGAATGTCCTCCGAGTGCAGCAGCTGAGACTCGGCAGCAGGATATCTCGCCGTAAATGACAGCGCTAGCTCGATAGGACTCGCATTTTGAAGGTCAGGCATCATCGACGTGCTGGACAAGTCGCTATTCAGACGGCACTCGGCGCGAGCAACAAAATCAAGCACCAGCCGATAATACGACTCGTGGATCCAGCGCTGCTGGTGCTTGACGTACATGAGCGCGACCAGGCGACTGATGACCTCGGTGTAAGTCATGTCCTCCAAATCAGCCACGCGCCCATCAGCCTTGCGGCCAAACCACGGTCTACAATAGTCTCTGTTGAGGCGAGCGATGATCTCGTCCTTGCGGGCTAGCAACAGCTCGGTGTGCTTCTCGCGAGGCTGATCAAGGATACTGGATCTTAGATCAGCGACAAACAGCATTGCCCTTGTAGCAACAACATGGTTAAGCTAGCCGTATTCGCTGGTAATTGTTATAACGCCACCACTGGGACCATCGTAGGTACTCTGCCACTCAGGATCGCTTAGACCAGGCGCAGCGACGATCAGCTCCTTTGCCGCTAAAGATGTGCCTGCCTCCTTGGCGACCATCATCCGCGACCCAAGCAAAATGCCGTCAAATGGCATCGGAGCGCGGCCAAATGCGACGCTCCAGTCGCCAGTGAGGTACGGCAATGAGCCCTCAGAGTCGCCAAATCCAGACCCAGCAACAAGGGCAATATTGCGGCAAGCGCGCACAGCTGCGTAAGTCTCGAGGATCGGCTGGTGAAAGTCCTCGAACGAGTGGTGGCCACCGGCTCTGCCGCCCGTCCACTGCAAGACAACGGGGAAATTAGAATAGGCCTTGGCAATGTTGACGACGCTCCGAATAGCCATAGCGGTGCTGGGCTTGAATGCAACGTGGCGGATGCCAACTGAGCGCAGCGAGTCGATGATAGTCGTAGCGCTGTCGAGTGAGGGGACGCCGCCGCCGATGCACAGGCCAACGATAGGCACGCCCTTGGCACGCATGCGCAGCATGGCTGGGAACTGAAAGTTCCACTGGCGCTGGTCAACGTAGATGCAGTTGAATGTAATCCCCTGCCCAGGCTTGACTAGCTTGACAAGATTGGCAATTTTGCGCTCCAAGTCGCTCTCCGTATGTATGCCGCCGCCGCCCAACTCTGCATGATAGCCGGCGTCGTTGATGGCAGCAACAAAATACTCGTTAGCTGTCGTCGGCGTCATGCCGGCAACCATGACCGTCGGCGCACCCAGCACACGAGACATTGGCGTATCGATATGGAGCTCGCCATCGTGGGCGGTTCGGACTAGCTTGGGACCAAACTCTGCCAGCCAGTTGGGGACGGCCGCGACATCGGTCAAATCAGACTTGTGCAGGTCGGCCTTGGAGCCCAGATACGGCTTGGAGCTGCGCGAGGTCAAAGCGCCGGCGCAAATGACTGGGATGCCCATGCCCTCAATGTTCTTGTAAGCCAAAAAGCCAAAGCCGCTGAGACCGCCTGGCTCAAAGTCAACAATGTGAGTAACGCCAGGGCAGCGAGTAGCCAGTGGCCAGTCAACGGGCAGCACGCAAATGCTGCTAAACAAGTATCGAGTCAGATTGGTCTCGGAGCGGATGTCGTGGCCGTCGTCACCAGCGCGCACGGCAATCTGCATATCGCTGGAATGGAGAACCCACTGCTTTTCGATCGCCACAGCATACGCCTCGTCAGCCGCTGCTTCGAGCAGAGGACAGTGATACGGCGCGGTGATGGTCGTAAACTGGACAGCAATTACCGGCTTGCGCTTGGAAAAGGGAACACGCGACTGGTTCTTGTCTGGATCCGCTGACTCGCCGCGCAAGAAGGAAACAAATTTGGCTGCAGAAGTGACCTCACTAACCACGATAAACTGGTCCGCTGTGTTGACCACGACCAATTAAGCATGCGCGGCTGGCGAGGGCTGACGGTTGTTGAACTTGACAATAAGCTGCTCCAGAACCGGCTGGGTGATCCCCTGGACTGAGACCATGGGGCGCGGCTCGGAATCAGAGATTGAATCGGCCAAAATCCTGTAGCATGGAAACTTGAGCTGTGGAAGAGCGCCCACCAACAGGTGAACACCAAGGATTCTCTCGCCGACGTCATAGAAAGCCTGCTCGTCAGTAAGAGTAGAGAAGGCGGCAGCAATGCCAATGCCCTGGCTGTGGCCAATGGCGACTAGAATATAACAAACAGCATAATGTAAAGTTAGCAGTTTTAGTTGTTGTCTCTTTGGAGTTAAACATTGAAGAGCCAACTGTGCATATTTTATACAACTTACCTTTGAAGCGTTTGACCAGTTCGCCGGGAGAGACCCCGAGGGTCTTGTACAAAACCATGACGTGCATCAGCTGGATAAGGGCGACAATCGGCTGGCAGACAGGAATCGACAGCAAGTACTACTCGTCGGGCATTTCATCGACAACTGTCAGCCAGTGGAGAACATCGAGGCCTTTGGAATAAACAAAGCTGACACGCTTGTCCTGCGACTCGCGGTGCAGAAACGCCGACATGCGAGACACAAATTCGGACAGCAGTGGGCGATAGACGTCGAGCAGCCACGCTGCCTCATCCAAGTAGGTGCTAGTGCCGCGCTGACCGCCAAACATGGCCATTAATCCGATAGACTCGGCGGCAAACAGCGCGGGCAGCGGAGCGACAGGCCAGGCAGCAGGCGGCGTGCCGCTATGGCCGTTGACAATCGGCCAGGCTGAAAAGTAGCCCTTGAGCACGCGCTGGGCAGCAGCCTCATCGAGACCCTGCGCCTGGATGATGACGTGGATGTCGTGGGTAGCAGTGCCGTAAGTCATGCAGAAGGCATCAAAGACAGCGAGCACAGCCTCGGAGCTGCCACGTTTGACGCAGTGCTGGATGAAGGCTGCATGCCGCTCGATGGCGCTAAGGGCCTCAGGCGAATCGGCGGCAAATGAAAGAGATAGCTCTCGAATAGAAGATGCAAAGATGACAGGCACTTCAAAGGCAGCGGCAGCAGAGCCGTGCTCCAGCTGGACCTTCTCAAGAGCGGACATTGGGTTACTATGGGCAGCGAATAAGATGGCTAGCCGGTAGGAAATAATAAGGCAAGATGTGCAAAAATATGACTATCGAGTAGGCAGTATCCAGGGGTCGCAAAAGGACATGATATTAGAATCAATTATTTATTTTTCTTGGGTGCTTGGCATCTAAATTTGAGGCATACGATTTTTGTGGCGTACAGCCAAAAAAAAAAAATGTGTTGCTTAGTTTTGTCCTCTAGATAGAAAGATGCAGCCTCTTCAACGTGGGCACTGCGTCCAAAAAGAGACTCGTGTGAAATGACTAGGACGAAAAAAAAGACATTGTTGTCTTGACTCATGATGCACGAATCCCGCAAATAATTTCCACAAGAATAATGACAAATAGAGCCCGTCCTGTGATAGAACATGGCCAGGCATTTTCTCCTCGAGCATAGCTTGATGGGAAAATAGAACCTGTGCTACTTTTTGGCGGACAAGCCTTTTGATGCGGCTGTGGGGATCCTAAAAGAATGAAGCAAAGGCTGATTACATAAATTGTCCGTATACCCCGTCCAACGTGAGGCAAAGACAGACTTAATGGTGTGCAAACTAGCTAGCCAGTTGCGCCATATGCATGTTTGCGTGTGGTGTATGCTCGTGCATCGATGGTTATAATGTATGTTTTGGGAAAAGACTAATGTAAGCAACTAGATCATGCGGTTCTCTATTGTATAGGACTGGGAATTCGGAATGGCTTGGTTAGCATTGCGTCACTACTTGCCAACGTTTGTTTTTGGAAAAAGATAGATGCAAATTACACATGTCCTAGCAAAGATAATAAAAAGCTGACGTTTACAATCAATTAGCATGTAAAAAAAAAAAGAAACTACTACAGGGAGCGCTTTGATTTGGCGCTCTTGCGTTTCTTTGGAGTGGTCTTTTGTTGCTTTTGTTGCTGCGTGGCAGCAGGTGGGGTTGGCGGCGGGCCTTCAACACGTGGTTGCTGCTGGCGTGGCTTTGGCCGTTGCGGCTTCAAGTCATGGACATCGGTATCAGAGGTGACGGCAGACATGGGCTGAGCAGAACCTCTGGCGGCTCGGCTCGGTCTGCGCGAGCGCTGGCTAGACTTGCTAGCATCAGAGCCAGCTCCCGAATCCGAGGCAGGATCATCGGCAGTGTACTGCGTACTCCTCACGCTCTTGCCACGGCGGGGATGCGTAGTGCCCGACTCGTCCTGGTCGCTGTGCTCAACAGACCTGCTGTGGGTTTTCGGTTGCTGAGGACCAGCCGTGGTCTGGAAATCAGCCAGCTGAACAGCAGAGGCAGCTCGTATAGCTCGGTTGCTGGGGTTAAACTTGCCGCACTTAGGGCAATTATACTGAATGTCGTTAATCTCGTCAACGAGGACCAAGCCATTGTGCGCGTAGCAGTGGCGGCAGATGAGCGCATACTTTTCGTCGACTCCAGAAGAGTCGCCGACCAACTGATCGACCAGTTTATCGAGCCAAGGGCGAGACGCACCAGTGGTCGTAGAGGCAGCGTTCGGCTGGCCCGACTGGCGACCGCCAGCACCGCCGCCATGCTGGGGAACCTTTACCACGCCAGTCTCTGGCAGTGCAAAGTGAGGGGGCTGCTGTTGCTGAGCGAGGCCGCGATTCACGCCACTTGGCTCGGCAGCGCGGTCGCCCATCATCTGGCTAGGATTGCGCTGTGGCTGGGCTGGAGGGCCATGGAGGTTAGAGACTGGGTCTGGCGACGTCGGGACAGATACAGCAGCACCAGTGGTGGCGCGTGATCCGGGAGAGCCAAAGTTGGGCATGGTGCGTCTGCGATTCTTAGCGTCTAGGATTTGCTGTTGCTTGAGTTTAGCCATCGCGTTTTGCTGCTGCACCCCAGGCTTCAGCACGGCGTCCTCCTCAGCGGTGCCAGGCTTGGCACTGCCTCCGGCCGAGTACCTGTCAATAAGCGTCTTGGTTGTATCAAACGCGGTCTTCTTTTTCAACTCATCCAGCCGCTCCTTCAGCTCCTTGCGCAGACTTACGATCTTCCGGTCGTGGCGCGAGACAACGCGCTGGCCCACCGAGCGAATGCCCAAGGCGCCGTAGTAGACGAAAACAGGGATAAGTATGACTGAAACCAAGTGAACCAAAAAGACTGGAGCTTGTCGCCCGTATCGTTCAGGCCAAACGTAAAATACAAAGCCAGCTAGGTATGCCACCCACGTAACAGACATGTAGAAGAGCCAGTTGTTGGCCCACCAGTCAATGCGTGCGATGCAGGCGAGTCTTTGGGCTTCGGAGCGCCGAATTTCTTGCTCGAGAGTAGAGAGGATTTGCTCATAGTTCTCGTCTCGCTTGAAGAAAGAGAACAAGCCCATTTCGTCAAAGTACTCGCCGAATTGCAGCGGAAAAGCTGATAATAAATAAATAAATAAATAAAAAAGGGAAGGAATCTAAATGCAAACGAAGAGGAAAAAAAAATGGATTTGTTGTTTATTTTTTATTTTACTTTTCGCAATTCAAAGCACGAGCATGCTCGCGAGTCGGATGACACAGCAGCCGCCGATTGGCTCTAGGAGGCAAGGGCAGCGCGTGAATTATGCATCAGTCACAATGACATGCTGGAAGTATTGCCTTGATGATTTGACTAACGTGTATTAAAAAGGTGGAAACAAAAATATTATATATCTGCAAAATGCTTGTAGAGAGAGGCAGTGCGCCTCCTCGACGGTGCGTATCAGGTTAATTGCAAAGTGAGTAGGTGGTGGGGGGGGGGGGGTTGCTTAGCGCAAGTGCAGACCGTCGAGCCAGCCGACGAGTGCAGGCAGAGCAGAGCCTAGCGGGCGGTTAATGGCCATCAGTACCAGAGTGTCTTCATCGTCCAGGGCAATGTTGGATGCATAGTAGGGCTCCGCAGAGGCAGCAGCCGCCGCCGCCGCCAGAGCCACAGCCGCCTTCTCCATGTCGACGACATGAGCGGCATCCTGCACAGGTGAGTTGTGAGTCAGCGTGGGTGTCGAGTCGGCAGGCGGCAGGCAAGCGATGGGAAGCGCAGCGTCCAGCGCCACGTCAATACTGCCGTCGCGGCGGTGCGTCATGCGGCGGCCAAACAAGCGCGCCAGGGCATCGCCCGACGTCGACGCCGTCGACAGCCGAGGCAGCTCATCCTCATCCGCGTCGACTCGCACGTAAGCAGCGTCAATTCCGGGCGGCACATCGTCAGCGCCAGCAAACAAGCTGCGGTTGCGACGGTGGCGCAGCGCGGAAGCGCGCCGGCGACGGCGGATGGCAGCGTCCAGCGCACGATAGTATATGTGGTGCACGGCGCATGTAAGCACGACGGCCAAAAGAACATCGACCGAGTAGTGCAAGCGCACCAGCAGTACGCTGGCAATGCCCGCAAACGTGTGCACGGCGCTGTACGCGAGAAAGGCCCAGTGCCGGGCGTAGCGGCGCCAGAACAAGAACGAGATGACTAGAATGGTTGTGTGCCCCGAGAACATCTTGTCGGTACACGCGCTGAGCCGCCCCGTGATTAGTCCGGGGATAGACCCGATGAGTCCGGCCTGGTCTGCAGCAACCACGGGTTTGCAGTCGGCCACGGAGGGCGGCAGCGTAGTTATGGACAAAGTGAACGACCGCAGGAGATACAGAGCCGCCATCATCCATCCGACGCGGCGGATGAGGATGCTGCGTGCCTGCCAGGAGCGCGCCATGCACAGAGAGCCAATGACACAGATGAGCCCCGCTGTGTTTACCAGAGCGTCAGACACCCAGGTCTCCCGCACAAAGGGCAGCCGAGCCAGCACTACGTCGTAGAGCAGGTGTCCTTGGCTGCTCCGCTCGCCGTGTCGCCCGCCGTGCGCGGCCTGCGCCTGCACCCACCGCATGTCGGACCACTCCTGGCATATCACCATCCACACAGTCACCAGCGCCAGCGCCGCCCATGCCAGACCCGTGTGCGCTGCCTCGCGTAGCGCCAGCCGCCCGTCAAAAGAACCACTGCTCCCATCCAGCCACTGGCCCATTTTTAATACAGAGTTAATGAAAGCAATGGTGGATTGTCCTCTCTCGCTCGCTAAATAGGGTTGCGGACTTTTTTTTTTGTTGGCTTGTCTTCTGAACGCCTCGATAGAAAGCGAACAAGTCTGGGGTGGGGGGAGGAGATAATATGTGCGAAAAAAAAAACGCCAGGGTAGTAAACAGGCTTTCGCGAAGCGGTCCGCAAAAGTACGCAATAGCAAGAATTAATTAGAATAGCCAAATACAATAGAGAGATAAAAAGCAGAGATACAGAGGAAGCGAGAGGAAGAGAGAGCAGCGCTCGGTTTTTGGCTGCACCATCCCTCGATGAGCCTTTTCGCTTTCCTCCAAGCCTCCCCGACAAGTCTCGTCTTTTCTAAGCACGAACGCGCGCTCTCTCCCTCCCTTTTTGCCTGCCGCTTCTTTTCAGTTTGTCGCCTTTTGGGGAATGGGGCCAGCTTGGCCAAAAAGGAGACAAAAATAGAAAATCAACGAGGGAATGGGAAGCTTTATTTTGCTTGCTTTCCACCTCATGTCGCTCGCCAAGCAGCTCTGGCTCCTTTTCTGGGTATTTCTTGGATTTGCACGCATGATCGTGACGCTATTGGCTGGACCGCACAAACCAGCTCGGGCAATCCAATCCCTTGTTTTGGCAAAAAGGATGGGGGTGGGTCTTTGTCCCAACTTTTTCTGCGATGGAACTTCGGCGCTCGCGCTGATAACCCAACGCTCTCATCTCCATATCTTCATCTTGGCGCCTAGTCCTTTCTGGGGCCGATGCTAAAATAGCTGTCATCATCTGACGCCTTGGCCTTGCCCTCCCCCGTTTATTTACTGCGGGGCCGCTAAAGCGGCTGCGGCAAGCTGCCAACTCCATTGTTTATTGTTGTGGGGGATCTCATCTCCCTCACTGCTTATGAAAACGCCATCTATAACCATTGTTCCATTCATCTGCTCCAACTCACTCTCGCTCAAGGAGAGCCCCTAAAGCGTAATTGCCGTCTCCTCCGAGTCGTTTGACTGGAAGTGCCGCCTGTAACCGCCAAGCTCGTTTCCATCTGTCGATCACAGACTAAATCACTCGAATGGTCAGCGGCAAAGGCCAAGCCGCCGGAAATCGCGGGCCATTTATTTCTTGCGATTTCAAAATTACCAATATATCTGATTTAGCCACAAACTGACACATGTGCGTCGCTATCACTTATCGCCCCCCCACTGCCGTCGGCTATATCCTCTAAGACAGCTTCATAGTTGCCGCTTCACAATGAGCGGAGGAAATGTGTCCGTGCGTGCGTGCGTGCGGACCCTAATCTAGCTCTCGCTCATTTTCCATTCACAGAACAAAGGAATACACCACATCCCTCAATTGGGCAGCCTTTTGCTACCAGCGAACAAGCGCGCGGACTTGGCGCCCTCGCGGGTGTAAGCTGCACATGTGTGCTTTCTTTGTTTGCATTCTAGGCGCCCCTTTTTTCAATTTTCCGATTTTTTGTTTGCCTCGTTCATGCATGTGCCCGAATACGTAATGCTCCTGGCATACACTCGCAGATCCCCCTTTTGGCGCACTGTGAGAAATACGAATATGTGGCCCCTATCCCCTTTTTGAACTTGTAAAAAAAAAGTGCAAGTGGTTCGATCCAATGAAACATACCACCTGTTTATCTCTATGCTCGCTAAATTGCAAAGGCATGTAACATATTGCGCGCCTTTAAACAATTGAAAATGCAACAAAACATGCATGTACGCGAGAATGTTTGTTCCCACCCTTTTTTACTCTCTAATGCTACATTTCTTTTCTTCATGCGGCGCACATACCTAATCCTACCAATAAATGTTGTCTCTTGCCTATTTTGCCTATAAAAGCAGCTCTCTCACCCGCCGTTCACCAACTAAAACATCATCAGCAACACATTCTTCTAGCTTACAACCAGCCTCCCAACCAGCAAAAGCAAAAACAAACCAGCTTCAGCCATGTCGACCTACACTCTTCGTCACTTCCAGGCTCCCGGCCGCGCCGAGCCCTGCAAGGCCATCCTCGAGTACACCGGTGCCAAGTGGATCCTGGAGACTCCCCAGTGGCCTCAGGAGAAGATCAACCAGCCCGTTGGCAAGCTCCCCGTCCTCGTGGAGACCAACAAGGACGGCACCCGCTTCATCCTGAGCGACTCCCTGGCCATTGAGCAGTACCTCGTGTGCAAGTACAACCTGTGCGTTCCCGAGCAGGACCGCCAGATGATCGCGCGCCAGACCGAGCTGCGCAACCAGCTGAACGACTTGTTCCAGCTCACTCAGCTCATCGTCAACGTGACCGAGCCCACGACCCGCACCAACTTTATCCAGCGCTACATGACCCTGGCCAAGGACATCATCATTTACCATGAGAAGTTCCTGAAGGAGAACGGATCCAACGGCCACTACTTTGGCAACAAGACCACCTACGTCGACCTTGCCTGGATCGGCACCTGGCAGGCTATCCGCACCACCTTCAAGACCATGCCCGAGATGCTGGAGCCCTTCAACAAGAAGAACGCCCCCCAGATGAACAACGTCCTGATGACCATGGAGAAGGAGCCCAAGCTCGCCGAGTACATGGACAACTGCCAGTGCTAAGCAGCCCCCCTCCTCTCCCTTCTAAAATTGGTCTCTTTTGGATTGATTTGGACAGAGCAAGTATTTGGTATTTCTTCTTTTTCGCACTTACCGCTTTTTTTTGTTTTCCTTCTCCGCCTCTCAGAGTAGCAAAAGTGTTGTTAAAGTGCCCCCGATGAAAAAGAAAAAAAAAATAAACTACATACTCGGCTATATTTATTTACGCGGTAGCTACCCAATAGTACGAATTAGAGGCAGAGTTGCCATCGTCGTGCTCTGTGACTTTACTAGTGCGATCCTTGGTCGCTTGCTTGTCGACTACAGCGTACACCAAATTTATAATTTCCCGCCACGACTCTGTCGCCGAGTTATCCGCCACATGCTCCAAAAACTGCGGCCAGATATCGGCCACCCACTGCCGCTTCAATAGCAGCGACATGGCCGGCGTGTATGGCAGAAACTGTATGCCGTAGATAAACTCTGGGTTAGCGCCGAAAAACGTCGCATAATCAGCCTTGCTCGACCACAGTATGCCCACTACAGCACGGCCACGCGAATAGGTCTCAGGATAAATGTCCGAGGCAAGGTCGCCCAGATGCCAGTAGATCCTCGACGACCGCGCCTCGAGCTGAAGAATGGCGCGCACAAACCGGGCAATGCATGGACGCCCAGTAGCCATTGCATACAGGTAGGCTGCGTAGTACGCGTTAATCGCCTCTGACGTCGACTCTTGATTGCGCGAATCGCCAAAGGCAAACAAGCCACTGGCAATCGAGTGGCCCTCGTAAAAGTCAAAGCAGCGCATAAAGGGAAAATACTCATCGTTATCGTCACGGGAGTGGGTCGATGTGTTGCAATAGTCGCGCACCAGCAAGTCAATGGCTTCGCGCCGCTGCTGCCCCTCTGCAAGCCAGTCGGGGCGGAGCTTGGCCAGGGCTGCCGCGGCATAGATAAAGTAGCCGTAGTGGAAGTGGTGGTCGTTGTACCGTCCCTGGCCAAAGTCAGCTCCGGGGTCAGCCAGGCCGCGCGTGCTCACAACGCCCTTCCACTCTTCATCGTACACCAAGTAGTCGGGGTTCGTGCCTTCCAGCCAGGGCGCCAGCCACGATATCGCACGCTCAACGGCCTTGTTGCAGCTAGCAGCATCACCAACCTCGTCGGCAATCAGCGCGATACGCATAGCGCGCGCCACGGCCTTGCCAAAGAAATAGGGATCGAGCGGCAGCACCGCACAGTCATCTGGCAGCGTATTGGCGTCGACCTGCACCAATTCGTGTAGCACAGTCTTGTCTTCGGCATTTAGCTCGTTTTGTCCCGAAAAGCCCAGCGGCTCGATTGCCTCGATCCACTTCCACTGCGACCCATGAACTCCACGCACCTGACCCATGCTCGTCCAGTACTTGCCTATGTTGTCAGCCCAGCTGGCATTGGCTAGCGAGGACTGGTGGTGAGGAAGCGCGCACATAAGCAGGCGATCGGATGGTCCGCTGCCTTGCGTTTCCCAGTCAATCGTGAACACGGCCTCATCAGCATCGCCTGTAGCGACATCAATGGCGCCTCCCACGGGGATTGTGTCCTTGGCCAGAAGCAGCGCAGACAGCGCTTGTGGACACTCGCTGTTGAGTAGCGCCAGTCGCACAGCGCCAACCACTGGACTGCTGGAGGTCAGTCCGGAGACTCCGCTCTGCTGCAGCTCGACTGGACTATCGCAGCACACCAGCCACGTCGTGCCGCTATTGAGCCTGACCACGGCAGTCCCCGGCCCACTGCTCCCGTCAACTCCAATCACCGCATGAACCGTGGACATTGAGAGATGCGCTGGTGTGCAAAACACAACGGTAATAAACGCCGCGCCCCTGACTAGCGGAACTCTGGCCACAGCTGGCTCACCCGTATACTCCACGGTGACAGACAGCGAGTCAAACGAGATAACCCTGTGCCTTGAGCACTCGCCAATGTGCACTCTCCAGTCATCGTGCCAAATCGAGGCCACATACGTCTCTTGTACGAGCGGTGTCGGCGCGCATACCACGACTGCCGAGTCCAGGCACTTGACCATGTACGGCGTCGGGACTACGGGCTGGTCGCCTTGCTCGACGATCAGGTTTTGCCACCACGCGTTGGTTGGAACTGGCTTGCACGCCAGACTAGCGTCTATCAGATCGTGCTTGATTTGGTACGAGTTGGACGCCACTCGGCTGCCCAAAATGGCCCTCGGATCAGATGTTGACCATGGCCGCACTGGGTTGGCGCTACTGCCGCGAGGTTGAGCAGGCACAGGACTGGCCAGAGTATGTTGGTAACTGGTATTTGGCGCCGGTGCGCGTCGTGGAGGCAGCGCTGGCCGTCTCTGCTGCTCGCTAAGCCCCGGCGGAGGACTCGAAAACTTTTCAGTCAACTTGCGAATTCGGTCGGACAGTGGCATGCGTAGTTGTGAAATTCGCAATAAAAAACAATTAGTTATGAGCAGAGCCAAGGATTTTGTTGGCTTCAACTGTGGCCGATCGAGAGCTTGGCTTTGTCCACCCGCCCCCAATCCGCCTTTGTCAGATTAAAAACCGCGATTTGCCACTCCGCTGACAGGCCCTAAGCAAGACTCGAGCATACTCGATTATTGGGCACATGCGCCTCACATACAACAATTCAAATGCCACAATGATCTGGCTCCCACATGCCGCAAAAGATCGCGAGAGAGCCTCTCAAGCTCCTGGAGAACAATGTCTACATCTGTAGTTGACACGCCACTAGAGTGTTCTTTTGGCATGTTCTATGCATGCCATATTTAGTAGTATTAGCGGGAAAAAGTTTTTCTTTTATATTTGCTTGCGCCGTGCAATCCTTTTCAAGAAAAAAATCACACATCACATTTTCTCAAATAACTATCTTTGTTGTTGTATATGGATCCCGAGCAAATCAAACGCCAGGGCATGAAGGTCTTGGACGATATGGCCGAGTACTACGGCAATCTCGACAATACTCCGCCAAAGTATTCTGTCGAGCCAGGGTACTTGTATTCGCTTATTGCACACAGTGTACCCGAGGAGCCCGAGTTGTTTGAGGCTGTTCAGCGCGACGTCAAAGACACAATCATGCTTGGTATTACGCACAGTCAGTCGCCCAACTTTTACGCCTGGTGTCCGCTAAACAACTCTGTTCCCTCCATTCTTGGCGACATGTATGCGTCAATGTTCAACGTTATACCGTTCAGCTGGATGTGCTCTCCAGCAGCCGCAGAGCTCGAGGCTGTGGTCATGGATGCACTTGGAAGGCTTATTGGCCTGAGCGAGCGCTTTTTGTCCCTTCCTGGACAGCGCAACAAGGGCTTTGGCGGGGGTGCCATCCAGGGCGGCGCTAGTGAGTCGGTTCTGGTGGCCATGATAGCTGCACGCGAAAAGGCGATTGCTCGCCAGCTGGATATCCTCGGTGTGACGGCGTCAGAAGAGGAAGAGGAGGAGGCCGCAGACAGCGTGCGCATTAAACTAGTCGCCTACTGTTCTGACCAGACTCACTCATGCGTCAATAAGGCTGCCAAGATTATCGGCTGCAAGATACACATTGTGCCGACTATTGACGGCGACTTTCGCCTTACCAAGGCAAGCTTAGAGCAGGCGGTCAGTGAGGACATTGCCAAATGCCGTATTCCCTTTTTCGCGTGTGCCACGTTTGGTACGACAAACACGGCTTCCATTGATGACCTTTCCGGAATTGCCGATATCTGCGAGCAGCACCGCATTTGGATGCACGTCGACGCAACCTACGCCGGAGCAGCGCTCGCCTGTTCCGAGTTCCGGCCACTGGCTGTCGGCATTGATCGCGCAGACTCTCTAATGTTCAATCCGTACAAGTGGATGCTGACCAGCGCGTGTTGCGGCTGCATGTGGGTGGCTGACTCGAGAGCTATTACCAGTGCTTTGTCTGCGCAAAGTGCGTACTTGCCGACTGTAAACGATGGCGATGAGCTGGCTAGGGAGAACCGTTTCTGGAAATTACAGCTGGGACAGCCGTTCCGCGCACTCAAGCTGTGGTTTGTGCTGCGCATGCACGGCGCAACTGGGATACGCCAGCACATTCGCCAAAAGGTACAAATTGCACAGTGGCTTGGTAATCGCCTAGGAGAAGACAAGCGATTTGAGGTGGTGGTGCCGGTTGTATTTGGTTTGGTTGTGTTTAGAGTTGCGCCTACTGCAGTTCTGGCTATTTCAGCTGCCACTGGCTATTCCGCCGACGATGCGACCAGGGATTTGGCTGCGCGCATCAATGAGGACGGTCGCGCTTTCCTGCTTCCAACGTTGCTTTCAGGCAGACCGGCAATTCGCGTAGCAATTGGAGCGACTATGTGTACGCAAAAACATGTTAGTCTTTTGCTTTCAGTTATCCAGCAGCTGACAAGCGAGATTATCGCGCAAAAGGAGTAGTACTTTTGTAGTTTATGCGACAAGCAAGAACAAGACAATAAAATAAAATAAAAACATGCACTGCTTAGCAACAGCGCTGCCCGCTATTCCACTTGGCACTTGGAGGCCATCGAGACTTGCAGTCTGCGGCAAACAGCTTGGGGAATGGGGGTGCGCAGCGAGGAGCACTGCTGTCCTACCCCACGTTTTTTTCTTCCCACTGCTTTCCTCAGCCAGTTGAGCTTGGAGACTTGCAGTCTGTGGAAAGCAACAGGCAGCGTTCGCAACAATGGCTGCCTTGGGTGTGCTTGCCTGCTCCTTTTCTCATTTTTTGTCATTCATTCGTCCCACCACCCCTATTTCCTTTTCCCATTGCTTTTCAAACAAAGCATCACTCTTTGTTTTGCGACTTGCATTTGCAGTCACAGCAGCAGCAATCAAGAGCGAGGGTGTGCTTGTCTGCTCTTTCCTCTTTTTGTGCGTTGACTGGAGAAGCGCCGTGGTTCTTATAAAAAAGAGAGAACGCCCACGGCCACAATTTTTTTTTTTTTCTTTTCCAACACCACCATATCATTTTTTCCACCATTATTTTATTTCTAATTAAATTGTGAAGCTTGCTGAAAAATGTCTGGCGAAATCAAACGCAAAGAAATCCATAGCCTTTACGACTACAATACGTTCATCCACTCAGCAGAAGAGGCCGTCATCTTTGTCTACAAAGGAGAAGAGGGAAAACTAGAGTGGTTGAGACCTGTAGTACGAGCACTTACATACAGCTATGGACTCTTAAACATTGACTCGTTCAAGTCTGATTTTGGGAGCGTCGATATTCCCATGGAGGATAACTCGGTCGTTATGCTCAATTATTGTAGCGGACAAATTGTCAGACAGCCAGATGATTTAGTCTCTGCAGTTTTCAAAGCTCGGGATCCCAGTAATCTTGCGGCATGTACTTTAATCTGCAGCGATCATACTGAAGATGACAATGGCTTGTATGAAAGATGCCAAAGTGCTTTCGAAACATTGAAAGCACCTAATCATGAGTGTGCGCGGCTTTTGGATGGAAGAGATGGGCGCTGCTCCAACAGGATGATGGATTATGACATTTACTAGTGAGTACAATGTAGGGAGTTTTTTTAGGCTTGTTTAAATCGAATTTTTACAGCTTTGAGCGCTTCCATACTTCCAGTTTACCATAGAAAATTTTCTATTGTTAGCAATAAATACACCTCACTTTTTTAAAATTTTGTATATGGTGGCAGTGACCTGGTAAATAAAGCTGTTTTTTAAATTTATTTTCCAAAGAAAGTCTAGGGGTTTTTTCTTGTTGGAGGTGTTGAGCCTATATCTTGAGAAGCGCTATTGGTGGTTGAGATTGTTGAGCATGTTTTTCTTTCTCTTCTCTTGCAACGGGTGGCAAGACTTGAAAGAGGGGTGTAAAAGTCTATACGTGTTGCTGCAGGAGATTGGTAAAGATAGGCGCTAGGGAGAGGATAGAGTAGTATTGTCATTAAACTAGTATACGATATGATAGTAGCGAGATAGCTGAGTGGGGAATTGCTTTCTTGTTCGTCGTTTGGCGGCAGCAAATACTTGGCTTTTATAGCAAGTGTTATCAGACCAGACAGCTGAGGAGAGGTGTCCGTTGTACGCATTGTAATGACTTGTCTGAGCTGTATCCAAGAAGGCAGCACATTGTAGGCAGGATAGAGCTGGGGCTAGTAATGGCTTGTGCGCGCGATGGGCTGTTTTGTGATTGTGCACTGGTTTTGGCTGGCAATGGCTTTTAGGACGGATCGGCAGAGCATGTAATACATCTTGCATGTTGGCTTGGCTCGAGCTGCTGGGTGACAACTGACACCTCGAAAGTACTTGTAATGACGATTACATACTTTTTTAATTACTTATGCTACAAGCAAGGACAAGAACAAGACAAAATAAAATAAAATAACAACATGCACTGTCTAGCAACGGCACTACCTGCTATTTCACTTAGCGCTTGGAGACCAGCGAGACGTAGTCTGTGACGAACAGTTTGAGGGTGTGGGAGTGCGCAGTAAAGAGCACTGCCGTCATACCTCTTCTTTTTTTTTTCTTCTCCAGTGTTTTCAAACGAAGCACTGCTCTTTGTAGCGTCACTTGCACTTGCACTTGCAGCAACCAAGAGCGAGGGTGTGCTTGTCTGCTCCTTTTGTCACCTTTCGTCATCCATTCTTCCCACCACCCCCATTTTATTTTCCCAGTGCTTTCAAACAAAGAACCACTCTTTATTGCGTGACTTGCACTTGTAGTTGCAGCCGCAGCAATCAAGAGCAAGGGCGTGCTTGTCTGCCCTTTTTTATTTTAGTGCGTTGACTGGAGAAGCGCCGTGGTTCTTATAAAAAGAGAGAACGCCCACGGCCACAATTTTTTTTTTCCAACACCACCATACCATTTTTTCCGCCATTTTTTTTATTTCTAATTAAATTGTGAAGCTTGCTGAAAAATGTCTGACGAAATCAACGACAAAGTGATCCGAAACTTTAACGACTACAATAAGTTCATCCACTCGGCAGACAATGTAGTCATCTTTGTCTACAGTGGAGAAAGGGAAAAGCTGGAGTGGTTGAGACCCGTAGTAAAGGCGCTTCCAGACAGCTTTGGACTCCTAAATATTGGGTGGTTTGAAAAGCCTGAGTTTTGGAGTGCCGATATTCCCATGGAGGAGAACTCAGTCGTTATGCTCAATTATTGTGGCGGACAAATTGTCGGACAACCAGAGGAGCTATCCTCGGGAGTTTTCCGAGCTCAGGATCCTGATGTCTTTCTGGCATTTAACCTAATCTGCAGCCATGATACTGAAGCAGACAATGAATTGTATGAAAGGTGCAAAAGTGCTTTCGAAACATTGAAAGCACCTGATCATGAGATGGCAAGGTTTTTGGATGGAAGAGATGGGCGTTGCTCCAAGAAGTGGCTGGCTTATGACATTTACTAGTGAGTACAATGTGGGCGGGATTTGGGCTTCTTTAGAGTAAAATCGCTACAGCTTTGAACTCTTCCATACTTCCAGTTTACCATAGGAAAATTTTTCTCTTGTTGGCAATAAATACACCTCACCTTTCTTTTAAAATTTCGTATAAAGTGGCAGCGACCTGGTAAATAAAGCTTTTTCTTTTTTCAAAGTAAATCTAGAGGTTTTTTTTTCTTATTGGAGGTGTTGTGCCTATATATTGTGAAGCGCTATTGGTGGTTGGCATTGTTTAGTACAATTTTTATTATTATTATTTCTCTTCTCTTGCAACGGGGTGGCAAGTATTGAAAGAGGGAGCATATGAGATTGGGTCATCTTCCCAATCCCTTCCCTTTGGAGCACTCGGTGAGTGCTTTACTTGAAGCCTGAGCTTGATGCCGATGGTGTAGCCTTGGTTCGTGCCCATAAAAGGCTACAGTGCAACGGCTCCATCATCATTTATTGTTTGTTGCGAAAAAAATCTAAACTATCTCAATCATCAAAAAAAAAAAAATCTATATTATTGAAGCAAGAGGAAGGGAATAATGCTGTCGAGGGCCACCAAACACATTGCTCGTTTGGATATCAGGGGGTTTAGCACGTTCCAAGCCGGCGATGTAGTCATAGCGCGCGACTGCACCCGCGGTGGCAAAACCGCGCTTCTCGGACCGCTGACACCCGGACAGATCTACGGCACCCGAATCGGCGCACTCCACCACGCAGACATAATAGGACACCACGAGGCGCGCACCCGGATTTCCACACGAACCAACCAAGGATCCGGGGGACAATTCATGATCCACCATCCAACACTGGAAGAATACGTGCTCCTATGCGACCGGCAATGCACACCAATCTACCCAAAAGACGCGTCGGCTATCATCAGTATGCTAGACATCTCACACGGAGATTGTATCCTGGAGGCAGGTACGGGTAATGCTGGGCTGACTATGCATCTGGCTAGAGCTGGTGCTCGAGTTATTTCTGTTGAAAGAAATAAAGAGCGCTCGGTACATGCCCATCAGCTTGTGACGCGGTTTCGTCGAGGACAGTTGCTTGCGCAGATCGAGTTTCATGTCGGCGTTGTAGCGGAAACTGTAGATGCTATTGCTCAGTCGATAAAACCACCAGCTTCCTCCCCCGAGGAAGGGAAAGAGGAGGAGAAAGGCGTGCATGGGTTGTTTGATGGCGTGGTTCTGGATATGCCTATGCCGTGGACACAGTTGTCCAAAATATTCGGGTACCTAAAAACTGACAGGTACGCGGTTTGCTATCTGCCCAATATGTCGCAGGTCATGGATTTGGTGCGCGCATGTCAGCCCTGGCCACTATTCGTCGAAGACGTAATAGAGGTCGATTGGCGTAAATGGGATGTACGTATAACCACGATTCGCAATCCCACAGAGGCCACGGACAACGATAACGAAGCAGTGATATGTCGGCCCACACATACGCCAGGAGGACATACAGCGTTCCTAGTCAAACTACGAAAGACTTGTTATATTGTTTAAGCACGAGCATTAGCAATATCCAAAACTAGAATATCCGTAGCACCAATCTCAGTCAACAAGTCCATTTTATCGCCAATAAGTTTCTTCTCCACCATGACGCTGACAGCAACCCACGAATCCCGCTCCAACGAAGTCACAGTGGGTGCTTGGCGGCCCGGAGTAATGCGACAGGCCATATCCAGCGACGATCTTTCGATATTGTACTGGCACAAAACGTACCGCCTAGCAGTCAATATCCCCTCAACGCGTTTCTGTATGGTCTGTGCCAATTTTGGAAACCTCGGACTCTTATTAGTAATGAGCACCGATTCTGTATCCAAAACCGTGTCAATGGCATGGAGACCCGCTGCCCGCATCGTATCCCCGGACTCTACCAAATCCACAATGCCGTCTGCCAAACCCAACCCACACGCGGCTTCAACGCTACCCGAAACGAACCGTACCTGGGTCTTGATCTTCTCCGGATCACTTACTCCCTCCAACTCGGCGAACCGCTGTTTAGTGAGATTAATGAAGCTGGTTACTATACGCTTCCCCACTAGATCCTGAGCACTGCGGACGTGACCGGCCGCCGCGATGGGAGCTTGGACTTGGAGCTTGCATTTACCGAAACCTAGACGTAAAAGTTCTGCTACGTCGTTTTCGGTCTGCGATTCGCGGATTATATCCAACCCTGTTATTCCAATATCTATGTTGCCCTTGGCTACGTAGGTGGCGATATCGGCGGCGGGGAGGAAAATGAGGGCGATGGGCATGTTGGTTACTAGCGCAATATCGTGGCGTGGCTTGCGGTTGAACTCTATGCCGATAGAGTTTAGCAGCCCGAGGCATTGGTCGTAGAGACGGCCCTTCTTGGGAACGGCAAAAAGCATGCGGTCCGAAGTATCGGGAAGCGAAGCATTGATAAAAGTAGTATCAGCCATGATAAAAGAGAAAAATAAAAATAAAAAGTCAATGGGAGGGGAGGGAGTGGAGAGTGAGATAAGAAGCGATCCAACTTTTATTTTATTTCTCCCTTTTTGAATAATAAAGCTAGTGAGTCACTTTTAATTGGACAATGTGACTGTTATTTAACTACTGCTCATTGTAAATGTCAACAGGCTCAATGTGGTCGCTGGGCGTGAATCCCAGGACACGACCAAAGAAAAAGAGCTGGGCCTCCAACGCCCTAACAATATTTTTAGCCTGTCTAAAGCCATGCTGCTCGCCCTCAAACTCCAAGTGCGCGACTCTCAAGCCCTTCGCCCTCAGCGCATCAATCATCAGCTTGGCTTGGTTAGGCGGCACGACCTTATCCTCCAGACCTTGCATAAAGATAGCAGGGCACGCCAGAGTCTCCACCGAGAACAACGGCGACCTGCTCCGGTACACATCCCGAGCCTCCGGATAAGGGCCAACCAAATGCACCGGATACTGTGACTCAAACTTGTGAGTCTCCTTCGCCAGCACCTCCAAATCCGATATACCATAGAGACTAGCGCCAACAGCAAACACCTCTGGGCGGAAAGCCAGGCACGCCAGCGTCGTAAACCCACCAGCACTACCGCCCATGATGCTCAGCCGCTGCCGATCAACCAACCCCTCTGCTGCCAGGTGCAAAGCAGCGGCGCAGCAGTCCTCCACATCGACTACGCCGAATTGCGGGTACAGGCGCTCGCGGTAGGCGCGGCCGTACCCCGTCGACCCGCCGTAGTTGACGTCCACCACGGCGAATCCGCGCGACGTCCAGTACTGGATCTTTGGCTTGTACACCGCGTCAGTCGCCGATGTCGGCCCTCCGTGGCTCAGCACCAAAAGCGGCGGCAGCTCGCCCGCGGGCGCCCGGTAGTCGCGGTTCGCCGGCGCGTAGAAGTACGCATACGCCGTGGCTCGCGCCGAGCTGGCGTCGCCGAGGGGCGGCAGGCGTGTGGAGAAGGCAATGGCTTTCGGCACCGACACAAAGCCCGCCATCGGATCACTGCTGGCCGATTTGGTGCCAGTAAGGCGGGCGGCTCCACCAATGCCGTTAATGTAGTACGTAAACAGCGCTTCGGGCTCAGCCGGCCCGCCCGCCACAAGCACCAGCACGGGCTCGCCGGACCGCGCAAAGCCCAGCTGCAGGTCGCCGATCGACGACCACCCGGGCGTCGGCAGCACCTCCAGCGCATGCGCGGCGACATCCAGGATGCCCAGCACAGCATTGCCCTCGCCGTCGCCATACGTCACTGCCACGCTGGGGGCCGAGCGCCCGGGCACCGGCTGCATGGTCGACTGGCCAAAGCCCCACTCGGGCCTTGCAAACTCGGCCGCCATCGGCTGTGCCAGCGACCGCCGCACGGCGCCCGCCGCGTCGACGTGGTATGGGTTCCAAAACCCGCCCTCGCGGTCGCTGATGAAGTGCAGCGTGCCATCGCCGCCGAACCGCGGCTGGTAGATGCTCTCACGCGACGCGCCGCTGCCTCCCCCCGCCACCACCGCCAGCTGCGAGAGCCCCGCCGGGAGCCGCCCCCCGTCTGCGAGGCGTAGGCGCGCGCGCCACAGCGTTGTAGCGTCCCAGCTCATGTCTGGGTGGTCCCACGTAATGAATGCAATCTCGCCGTCGCCGCCCAACGCCGGCGACGACACAAACGCCGCGCCCTCGTAGAGCACCGTGTCAGCCTCCGCCACGCCATCGCTGCCGCTGCCCAGCGCAATGGCGACCAGCGCTGCCGGGGGTTCGATCCCGGGGTCGCGGTGGTCCTCCCGCACGCACACGGCGAAGCGCCCACCCGCGTCAATGGCAAACGCCGCGTACCGCAGGCGGTCGTCCCTTGTGCCGATACGCTGCGGCTGCTGCGCGCCTGGGCGCTTGGTGTCGAGAATGTAGACGCCTTGGTCGCTCCAGTTGGCAAACACCACAACGCCGTTGTGCACGGCGTATGCGCCGCCGCCGTACTCGTGCACCGCTGTGCGTACGTTCCACTGCGGCGCCGGCAGGTGGTCGACTAGCGTGGCGTCCGAGTAGTCGTCGACCAGCTTGCTCAGCAGCGTGCGCCGCCCGCCCTCTGACGGCCGCGACTCGAGCCAGTACACGCGGGACGGCGTGGTTGCTTGGTCAATCAGCACAGAGCACACGCTGCTCGATGCCGAGGCTACCGACGCCGCGCTGAGCGGGCTCTTCCAGCTGCCATACGGCGCGACGATTTGAGTTTCTGGCATTAGCAAAATATAATAAAATAAATAAAAATGTGTGATTGATAAAGGTGACGAACTGAGCTGCTGGGTGGAGATGACGACAATTCTCCCACGTTTCCTCGCTCCCTGATCCTGGGACTTGATCCGATCAACCAGATGGTTCAATTTTTTTCTTGGCTGGCTGGGAAAGATAAGCAAGCGCCTCCACAGCAACTCCTATCATCTTTTTGTGATTATTTTCGTAACGCATCTTGTTGTTTTTTCTTTTCAGATTTAAAATCATTTAATTTTTTTTTGTTGTTGTTGTTTGCAAACAAAACAAAATGCTTCGTTCAAAGGCCACTGCCCTTGGCAAATTCGCCGCCACTGCACGCACCTACGCCTCCGCCACTACTAGCGTGGCACCCACAGTTCTGAGCACTGCCAACGGGATCAAGGTCGCAGCCATCGAGGGCCCCGCAGACTCGCCCTTGGCCTCGGTATCGCTAGTGATCAACCACGGGTCACGTTTCGAGACGGCACAAACCTCTGGTGCCGCGCACTACCTCAAGGCCTTTGGATTCCGGAACACGCAAGAACGCACTTCATTCCGCACTGTGCGTGAGGCCGAGCTGAACGGCGCTACGCTTAGCGCTGAGGCGACGCGCGAGACCATCACGTACACGGTACAGTGCTTCCGCGATGCCCTGCCCTATTTTGTGGATATTTTGGGGGATATTGCCGCGGCGACAAAGTTCTCGGAGCACGAGTTTAGGGATATCCAGAGACTGGTAAAGTTTGAGTCTTTGGGGGCGAGAGAGAACCCTGTGGCTAGGGTTATTGACGGCGTGCATCAGGCGGCGTTCCGTAGTGGCTTGGGTAACTCTCTGTATGCCCTGGATTCTTCTCCCGTTGTTACTGGTGACGCTGTTAGACAGTATGCCCGGGACGCTGTGCAGCCGCGGAAGGTGGCTGTTGTTGCTACTGGTGTCGATGCTGTGACGTTGGCTGCGCTGGTTGCAGAGTCCAAGCTGGCTGCGCTTACTGATGACGCCACTACTGTTGTTGACAGCGTGAAGGCCAAATACACTGGTGGCGTGCATCAGATCTACGAGTCTGCTGCGCCCGTGTCGCACTACGCGCTGGCATTTGCTAGCGATGCGGCTTCGGCGCCCGTGCTGGCCTCCCTGCTAGGCGCACAGCGTAGGCTGAAGTGGGGAGCTGGAGGAGCGGGACCACTGGCCAAGCTGGCGTTTTCGGAAGGATTTTCCGTCGAGTCCTTTTCGTTTGCGTATTCCGATGCAGCTCTCGTCGGAGTTCTCGTTTCGGCTCCCTCGACTCTAATCAAGACAGCTGTGGAGAAGGTGGCGACAATCGTGCAATCTGATGTGGCCAAGGCGTCGTCTGAATCTGTGATGCGTGCTGTTGCTGCTACTCGCTTGGATGCCGCTGATGCTCAGGATACTCAGTCAGGCGTTATTCGCGAACTCTCTAAACTTGCTCTGGGTCTTGGTCCCATGTATACCATGGAAACTGTGGATTCTGTGGGTGCTGGCTTGGCTACTACTGCTGCTAATGTCTTTGGTGCTAAGCCCGTGGCTGCCTCTATTGGTTTGTCGCAGACTACTGCCTATGTCGATACTCTTGGCTTTTAATTAAAAAAGGAAAGCGATTCTTTTTTTCTTCTTCTATTTATTAGGATGATTCCCCCCCCTTTTTCATTTCTTTATTTTTCTTCCAATATACAATTCTTTTTTACAGTGGTGTAAATCCTATTGCTCATATATCGGATATATGTTGGAATTGTAGTTTGATCAGGATATGTGTCGCAAGTATACTTGTGTTAAGAAAAGTATCATGCCTAGAAAAGAAATTTAAAGCCCCCTGATGACGTGCTGATTGAATTGGCTCATCAAAGTGAAATAGTGCCATTGTTGGCTTACGAAATACTAACGCGTATATCGCCCGAGTGATTTGTCCCGCTTAGGTCACGTATTTAGCGGGCTCTCAATCTCGGATATCGTCGAGCGGACGTTGGACGCCTTTTCTTTCTAAAATGTTTTTGCAGCGCAAACGGCGCCGTCGACGATGTTGTCAAGTAGGACCAGCTAGATACAATTATTCTTTCTCTTTTTACTTTATCTATTCTTTATTTAAAAACAGCTACCACTTAGTTTTGCGCTAAACACTGGATGTTCGACTGGGGTGACGTTATTGTGAGAGAGAAAGGCACGAATGAGCAAATGGGTACGCCACTGTACATGAGTGCTCAGTTACTTCTGGGGATGAATACCCGGGGGCTATACGACGATTTGGAGTCCCTGTTCTACGTCGTCCTCCATGCTCTTTCAGACCATTCGCGCTATGCTGAACTACAGGAGCAGCCCGTCGGTTTTGCATTCTATCATGACTATAGCATGGGTGCGTCACGACTGACGTATACGCTGTCAAGGTTGAAATTTCTCCGCTACTTTGGCGTTGACTTGGACAGCGCACCTTGTTGGCAAATGGATTGCCAACAACGCAAATAGATGCATGTGTGGCTAAATATTTATACTATTTTGGATAGATGCCAAAACAACAACATTATATATGGCTGTCCTTTTGGTGGCCGGCTGCTTTCTGGGCACTAATTTTCTTTACTTAGTTTTTCTGACATTCATTTTATTACATTATTTATTCTGATACCCAGTTTTTTACACACTGGGACTCAAGAAAATGCTTAATGACATGCGTCGGTTTCTGTTCTTCGACAATGGCGTTCACCTCGACCTGAAAATTGTGGAGAAGAGAGACTTTCCGCGCATGTTCGACAGAGTGGCAGCCAAGGCTTTCATGGACGAGGGGCCTGTGCGCAAATTCCTATGCCTGGTGGGTGGACAGACTATTCAATCACCATTGTCGCTTGGAACAGCGGATCCAGCTCCAAGCGTACAGCGAGCTGCACAATCTCCGAGGCCGCCTCCTCCACCGTTTAAACTTCATACTGCTGAGGAGAACATACTTGGCGGCAGTGGCACAGGCAGCAACGACCAACGATTGACATACATGCATGCGATAATTGAGGACAGTGAGCCCATGTTTGGTAGCCCGTTGCCCTCCGAGAATAGTGCCCCTCTCAGATTTACTAAATCCCACAGCAGTATTGCTTACCCTTCCAGAATTAGCGCTGCCTCGACATCCACGACGGAACACAATGCTGGCCAGCCATGCGCTGTACCTGAACTCCCGCCGGCACGTAAAACAACACGCAGAGTCGGCCATTCGATTGTTGCGACGATAGCCCTGCTGAATCTTGAGCCAGCTGAGGCTGGTCCCTCTTCAAAGCGTGACAACGAAGTCGCCTCCTATTTCCTAAGAGAAAAGTCATGCAAGGTCAGTGACAATAGTACTTTACCAGTTAATCCAATAAATACGTTACTGCAATAAACAAGTATAGAACAATCGTCCCCGATTCCCAGGTGGAATGTGGGCGACTTGCTTCTTAAATACCAAAACTAAAATGCTGCGATCCATCACACACTATCACTCGCATCATAGCACCGCGCAGTGATCAACATGTGAAAGGATCCCTCAACATATGCTTTCCCATTTCAGCTGCCCGCCGGCGCTATCATATCACATGCACACCCAGCGCAACTGGCGAAGGTGTCTGGCAGAAGGCTAGACGCACGCTGCCAAAAGTCCTAGACGCAAGCACTCGCATGACGTATCGCACTCGCCCGGCTATCATCAACAAGCGAAATCAATTTCTGATCGAATTACCCCATCACGTATTGTTTACGATACTTTGAGAGCGAGGTTTCCTTGTTTGCATTTTTGTAGTTGTTGCTACTTTCTCTTCCCAGGCTCTTGCTTCTCTTTTGTGCACTCTTTTTTTTTTTGCTACTTTGAATCTTCCAATTATACCTCTCCTTCTCATTTTCATAAGCATATTACAAATCCATGGCATACTCTAATTATCATCACAACAGTGTGTCTTTTAGCGATAGCAGCGACCAAGTCTTTTTGCCACCGGCGAGCGATATCTCGGCTCACTACATCCCGCCTAACCACGCAGGCAGCGTAAGTATCTACAATGGCATTGCCTAGAGAGCTGCAACACGTGTATCTACAGGGTTCAAATGTGCTGTATTATTTTTACTAATCGTCGCTTGCGGTGCCTGGCTACTGTATAGATACCTTCAAGCTCCAGCCAGGAAAATAATTCAGACGACCGCATTGGCTCGAGCAGGCTACTCAAGCGCCAGCTAGAGGTTGCCGATCGACGCGGGAAGTTGGCAAGCACACTCAAGGGGTTGGAGACGTCTTGCGAATTCTCGGACCTCCTGTGGCAACTTGGCCTAGATAACACGCACGATGATTACACAAGCGCAGTGGGCGACAGCTTTGCCAGCATCGTCGACGATGTGCCAACTCTCAGCACTGCGGCCGGGAAGGAGAATGTCAGGCACTTTCTTGCCGTGGTTGAGCTGATGAGTGCGCAGGCAAAAAAGGTCGGCGGGTTGTCTGGTCAATATGCTCGCATGCCGTACCATATTTCGGACGTCCGGACCTCCTCAAATGATGATATATCGTTCCCCATGCCCGACATCATGGTTGCGTTCAATGAGCGAGGGGTTTCGACTTTCCGCAACGTTCACATGTTTCTCGAGGCGACGGAAGAGAGTGGGCCATACGTGTATCTCGAGTACCTTGGCCAGATCGCTGATTACGCTTTGTCGCTTTGGCAGCACCAGCCCACGCGCAAGTTTGTGCCGATTTTCTTCTTGCACGGGTGCGAGTTGGAGTTGCTAGTCTTTACCCACACAGGATACTTCAGGGCGCATATCGGACCCGTCTTGTTTAAGGACTGTCTTAACAAGGATGACAGTCTTGACATGGAGGTCGCGTCAGATAGTATTCGCAACTCGCTTACAGACCTATGGTTCCTGCTAACGCTGCCCGCAGACAAGTTCGGATTCCTCATCGACTCTCGCATGTTCCTTAGTTCCTTGGAAATCGACACGAGTACTGTCCCCGCCACGATGAAGGAAGTAAAGTCTAATTCGAGCAATACGGTTGTGCAAGTGGAAAAGCAGACTGGCTGCCCTACGCGGATCGTCGGCCGATGCACGTATATTCTCGATGTCAGGTACAAGGGCAGGGCGGCGATTCTGAAGCTGTCATGGTCTTGCACGAATCGGCTGCCCGAGGGTGCGGTTTACAGCGTCCTTGCGAAGCACGGTGTCTCTAATATTCCAGAGATATTCGCGAGCGGTGTGCTGGTCGAGGACTTTGATGGTTATCGCCTGGAGTTCCTTTTAATGGAGCACTGCGGCACGCCGGTTGTCAGCCATTTTCAGAGCACGCTCAGAGGCTACAAGCCCGACTTGAGAGCCGCCACCGAGATGAGTCGCTATGTCGAGCAGATCACGGCGACGCTGACGGACGCGCTTACGGCTGGCGTTCTTCACCGCGACGTCTCGGCTGGAAACATTGCTGTTGAGGGCGACAGGGCCTACGTCATTGACTGGGGATGCGCCAGATTACTGTGTCCTCCGGCTGACGCAGACTTGAGGACGGAGATTGCGAGACGCTGGATGTTCAACTGGGACGGCGTTCTTGCGACAGAGAAAGGCAAGGACGAGCACACGGGTACGCCGCTGTACATGAGCGCGCGGCTGCTTCTGGGGATGAATACGCGCGATATCTACGACGATTTGGAATCCCTGTTCTACGTCGTCCTCGATGCTCTTTCAGGTCGTTCGCCCAATGCTGGACCGCAGGAGCAGCTCGTCGGTTTTACATTCTATGATAAGTATAGCATGGCTCTCTCGCGACTGATGTGCACACAGTCGCGTGGGCGCTATCTGTGCTATTTCGGCGCCAGTGTAAGCAGCGAATCCGTTGTAGGGGTAATGTTGGATCAAATGCGCCAGTTTCTATTCTTTAATGATGGCGCCCACATCGGTACTGGATTATTGGAAGAGAAAAAGGGTTTACGCACGTTCGACGAGGTAGCGGCGAGAGGATTCATGAGCGAAGAGACGATAGACAAACTCTTGCGCTTGGCGGGAGTACAGACGGTCCCGGCGTCGTCGGCTGCTGCATCGGTTGACCAATCGAAACGTAAAATGACACACGTCGCCTGTACGCCGCCCAGTGGACTTGATACTCCGGCGAGTCTGTCGCCTGCTGGCTCTACCGACAACTCGAGTCTTGAGTGCAAGCCACGCTCCTCAAGCTCTGCGCGCTCATCAAGCTCTGCGCGCTCATCAAGCTCTGCGCGCTCCTCCCAGCTGCCCACTGGCGCAGCCGCATCAAAGACATGCCCTGAACAACCGGCGACTCACAAGACAGCATCCAATATTAGCCTAATACCCAGGATCGCCACCAGCGTCAAGCTCCCCAGAGTAGTAATCCCGCCGGCCGCCAGCTCGAGGAACGCGCACACTCATACCAAGACAGCAAGGGGCGCGGTCGGCAGCAACGCAGCCAAGGAGAATATCGGGTTTAAGGGGCTATTGCAGGCTGGCCGCAACAACTCCTCAACAGATGCGATAAAGCGGGCCAGAGGATCAGAGGCAGATATTGCCGCCAAGCAACAACCCAAGCGCCTGAGGCACTAGCAGCTAAATCATCCACATATCATTCGCATTTTCACGTAATATGCATAACAACCTATCCACTGTTGCTCCGACTTGCAGCTTGACCAGTGCCATACACATAGAGGGACTAGCAATGGCGATAGCGCATTTAGTCTACATGGCGCTACCTCGCGGTTCCTGCTAGCCGAGGCAACCAGCGCCAGCAACAAAAGCCGCATAAACTGGAGGGGCTGCCCGTTCCTTTTTGTCCGCTTAGTTACTATCAAGAACACATGACGTTCTGCATGGCCTTTGTCGATCCAATAAAGACCATCCTCAAAATAGATAATAAAAAAAGGAACTTGCAGATGGATCGGCATCCATGCTTCTGTCGTTTCTCGAAAAAAGGAGCTTTGGGGGAAAAATCAACTGGCATTCTGATGTGTTGTCTTTATTTGAGGCGTCGTGTGGTGGGGACATTGACAACGCACGTTGATGACAACTGTCCCTCCCCCGAGCCGTAAAGGGAGGGAAAAAAAAGGACATTTAAAATAATCGTTCTTCTTCGCTTTTTTTATTTCTTTCTTTACGTCAGTTTCTTATTCTACTTTGCATTTTTTCTCTTTGACCTCTCACTTTTCTTCCTCCTCTTCTCCTCTTTCACTATGCGATCCGTAGTCACCGGCGCCTTTATCTCTGTCGCTCGTCATACTATGGCGCTGGTGGACTTGGTCCGGTCTCGAGCGTTCCTGCAAGAGCTCTCTCGCACCTTGACCGCCTGGGGCGTTCTATTCGGTGTTGGTATCTGGATGGTCGTCTGCCAGCAGTGGTCAGACATGCGATGGTTGCGCCGGCTGGAGCAGACCGAAAAGGGCATCAACCACAACTCTTCGACGGTGCTGAGCGAACCGTGGCCCACATACTCCATGCTGCAGGACCAGCTACTCGAGAGACTGCCCCTGTTGGAGCGAGCCTGGATATCTGACAAGTTTGTCGGCACCTCGGTCATAATCTGCATTATCGGCGGCTGCGTCTGCGCTCGCGGCTGGAGAGAGCGGCTCATGCTGGTTCGCAGAATCGGCTGGATGGTTGCCATCTTGTATTTCCTCCGGTCCATCACCATCTCTGTCACCACTGTGCCGCCGTCAATATCCAGCTGCAAAATCGACATTCCCCAGTCTACGTGGCAAGTCATCAAGGCTACGCCAGACATACTGGCGGGCAATATCGGCCAGTGCACAGACAAAATATTCTCGGGACACACTGCCATCCTCCTCATCTCTTTTCTCTTTTGGCAGCGATACGCGACGCACTGGGTTATTCTCGCTTACAGCGCCCTGCATACCTCTGTGGGAATTTTGACTGTGCTCTTGGCTAGATACCACTATACCATTGACGTGGTTATTGGTGCGCTGCTGACGTTTTTCGTCCACCATCTGTATTACTCGGCGCTTGACTTTGCCATTCGGTCACGCATCGAGCATGATGCGCAAATGGCCGTCGCTTGGTCGAAGCTTAGCTTGTCCGAGGAGGAGGCCCATGCCCTATTCCGTTCGCCGTCCCAGGATGACATTGACGATGGGGGCGACGACGAGCGTATGCTGTACTACGATGGCGGTAACAGTGCCTATTGCGATGACGGCGGGTATAAAATGGCAGTGTTTTCGCGCGTACCGCCATCGCAGCCTCCGCTTACGGGAAATACCGAGGACGGCAGTGGCAGGGGGTGGTGCGACTATGACAGCGCCGTTGGAGTGGACATTGTCGGCCGCCGGGACATCAGTCCGCCTGGACTGCTGGCTGCTTCTGCTGCTGCGGTTGACGACCAAAGGCTGGATGGCGTGGACAGCCCCCACCAGCCGTTTGTTGTGCGTAAGCGCGAGACCTCCTCTGCTACTGCTACTGCCATGCCATCCGAGGCCGGCGATGCCGACAACAGTGGAGGACATCGTCAGCTACATTTTTCTGCTGCTGGTGCTGCTGGCTTGGAACATCATGAGATCACTGTGCTCGACTCTCAAACTACGCCCATCAATGGCCACAGCCGCCACCACCGGCGTCTGCCTGCAGACACGCTGTTGCCGCTGGCTCATCTCGGCCGCGGGTGCATGTCTGGGAGCGCAATGTTGGAGATGATGGGCGTCAACCGACCACTCGGCTCCTTCTTGCCAAATCTGGTATCGTGGATGGACGGCTTGGATCTCCGCTACCCAAACCCGCACCAGCGGTGATATGGAGTAGACTATACATATTACATTAACCCTGATAAGCCTTTACATTTCTTGGCTACTAAGAAACACAATGAAATGACAATACTAATAATACTTGAATTTGTACGCTTGGTTTGAATAGTCGCTGTGTATTACAATTAAATCGACAAGAAAAAGGAAAAAAGGAAAGCTTAGTATTCTTTGGACATTTTTTCATCAGAGATGCCACCACGGTTGGCGTTGGCTCTGTCGTACTCGGCGATGCGCTTGCGGTCCTTGTGCGCCCAGACAGAGCCAGTGAAGATGACCTCCATGTCCTCCAACGAGCGGTT
Organism: Coemansia sp. RSA 2681; assembly: GCA_027577975.1. NCBI lineage: Eukaryota > Fungi > Kickxellomycota > Kickxellomycetes > Kickxellales > Kickxellaceae > Coemansia > Coemansia sp. RSA 2681. The sequence goes on from JANBRY010000001.1 coordinate 40,589, forward strand.
CTTGGTCTCCGGGTAGAACACATAGACGATGGCGATGGACGAGAACATGATGACCGCGAATATCAGGCTCAATCCCCACGTAATCTTCTTGATGAGGATGGGCGACACGAGTCCAATGACAAAGTTGAACAGCCAGTTCGACGCCGTAGTGATCGAGTTGGCCTTGGAGCGGATGCGCATGGGGAAGATCTCTGACGGGTAGATCCAGCCGATGGGGCCCCACGACATGGCGAACGAAGCAACAAAGAGGTACATCATGACGATAACCAAGTACGAGGGCCCCTTGGGAAGATTGAGGTTAAGCGAGCCGTCTTCATCGTAGGTCTTGCGCTGTGTGGCGCCGGTAGCCACGGCCTGCACAAAGTACGTAATGGCGCAGCCCAGCGATCCAAGCATGAGGGTCTTGCGACGGCCCCAGCGATCAATCCACAGAATAGCCGGGATTGTCGACAGCATGTTGACCACGCCATTGACGCCCTGCGCCAGCAGTGGCGCGTTGTCACCGCTGAGCCCCGATTGCTTGAAGATGGATGTCGCAAAGTACATGGAAACGTTGATACCAGTCAGCTGCTGCAGCGCTTGGATGACGATGCCGAGCACAATGCGGCGGCGAATGGGAGTGCGCAAGAGATCGGCGTAGCTGCGCACGGCGGTCTCGCGGTCAATACGCACGGCCTCTCTGATTTCATCGAGCTCCTCAATAACCTCGGGAGCACTCAGGTCGCCGCCCGACCGCAGCCGGGCCAGCACTACTTGCGCCTCATCTATGCGGTCATTGGCCACTAGCCAGCGCGGCGAATACGGCATGAATATCATGGCGACAAAGAGGATGACGGCTGGGACGAGCTGGATACCAAGAGGAATGCGCCACGACGCGTCGCTCTTGATAAAATGGCATCCGTAGTCGATCCAAAATGCCACAAGAATGCCCCAAGTAATGGCCCACTGTTGAAGGGACACGAGGCGGCCACGGATATGTGGTGGCGCAATCTCGGACTGGAACACGGGTACGCTCATCGACATAACGCCAATGCTAAGTCCAGCGACAAACCGGCCGACTATCAGCATGGCGCGGTTGCGGGCGCCGCACTGGATGGCTGCGCCCAGGCAAAAGACTATGCAGGACGCCATGATGGCCCGCTTGCGCGAAAAGCGATCAGCGATCCACCCGGCGCACAATGACCCGACGAAGCAGCCCGCAGTGAGTAGCGATACAATGACGCCGACGCCGACAGAGCCTGGGTTGTGGAAGTAGGCCTTCCAATAGTCCATCTCGAGAATCGACGATATGACACCAATGTCATAGCCGAAGAGGAACCCGCCGATGGCCGACACGCCACCCACCAAGTAAGTCTGCGTATTTTTGCCCATGGCCTCAATAGAGATAAGCGAGAAAAAAAATAAGATAGGAGAGGAAAGGAAGGGAAATGCTAGAGAAGGACGGTAATTATTGCGCTAGCGTAAAAGGCGATATCACTTTTATTTTTAGTCGAATGCTGCTACCAAGCTACAGCGTCGGTGGCTGCTGCTTCTTTTATAGCAGCGAGGGAACAACTGAGATGGAAGAAAAATTACTGCACAATCGATAGGCTTTGCTCACTTCGGCATATTATATTAGACAAGGGGGGGGGGTGGTTGGTAGGGCCATTGTGTTTTTGTCTGCCAAGTATTTTTTTTTTTTTGAGAGCATGATTAGCCATGCCCTCCAAAATTTTCTGTATTCTCTCTAGCACAATTGCGCAAAGGTGGGGGAGAGTGAGTCCCTAGCGGCTGATCCGCCACCGTCCACTGCCGTACTTTTCCTTTCTCCCCTCACCATGTGCTGAGAGGGTGGGGGGTGCGACCGGCCCGAACTACAACACCCCCCTCTCCAGGTGATAATCACGCATGGCCTTGTCCCCCCGACCTGTCGCCCTCTATGTTTGCCGTTTTTTCTTCTAGAATTGGGCACGGGGACTCTGGCCTTGGTATGGCCAATGAAACTAGACAAGACCATTAATACTAAAGCAGATCAGCTGGCCCGTGAGCTTGCAAAAAAAGCAAGGAGATTGGCAAGCACAAGAGCCCGAAATGCACTCTCACGCGCCTCTCTCGCTCCGGAACAAACTGTATTTGAGCCGATTGGTTGCACAGCGTCCGACCACACGGACCTCTTTGCCCCAATCAAGCCTTACTTTCTGCAATGTGCTCGGGGGGGCAATCCCCTCTCCCCACAGCTGGACCGTGTCCCAGAACTAAGAAATGCATAAACAAAAGAAGAAAAAAAGAAGCATCTGTTAGCTCGTATGACGATCGTCCGTTCTATTTTTCCTCCGCGTGCAACTAGCATTATTAAGTGCATTGATAACAGTGCAGATCCCGCTCTTTTTTTATGACGTATATAGGTAGTTTTATCTTTAGTTACACGACATGGATGAGCAAGCTTGTTTAGACCGAGAGCGCTCTTTATAGCAAGTAGAACGCAAGCTCCAAAAAAACAAAAACAACTAGTGCTGGCTCGTGGGAACCGCGTCAGAAAAAAAACTCCCCGGACAAACCAATACCTGTTCATTTGAACATAGAGACGATGATTTTTAAACGAATGGCAAGCGATCTCAAACGGCCACGCGCTGGACAGACAGGAATAATTTTTTGTTTTGTTTTGACAATCCGCTAGTAGTCATATCGGATGGTGATAGGCACAGTTATCCGCCGAGCTCTTGAAAAAAATTTAGATTACAGGTTTGCGAGTAGTGATTGCAGCTACTCGATGTAAGTGGCGACGTTGAACACACACAAAATGTTTCATCTGATCTCGTAACAATCGTGCCAAAAACAAAAAAAGAAGAGTTGGTCAGTCGCTCATGCTGTTCTAATCTTTGTTGTCGTGATATTAAAATTTACGGATAGCTGCATAAATTAAGGATCACGCACAACAACTGTGCGCTTTTTGGCCAAGCTGAGCAACGGTCAACAAAACAAAAGAGGCAGGAGGTCAGATTTGGGAGGGGGGGACATGGAACTGCACTCCACTTTTTTTTTTTTTTCACTCCCTCTCCCCTGCAGATTTGTTGTCGTCACACAGAGTACAAAAAAAAAATGGAGTGAACAAACAACTGTCATTGTTCTTTTCCACACCCCCCTTTTCTGTTGGTGTCTCCACACATGCAAGCCACAAATTGTTTCTTTCTTTCTTTCTTTCTCCACTCCACTCCCTCTCTTTTTTTTTTTTTTTTTTTTCTCGTCGTCGTCTTCCGGAAGACATTGGTGTCGCTTGACCAATACTTGCCCTCCTTCAGCCAAAGTGCCTGATAGCGCAAGAGCAAGTGATGAGTATCGTTTTATCTTTTTACTGATAAAAAACACAAGTGTAATGCGTTTCCTAATTTGATTGACAATGAGGCTTGTATCTCATTTTCCCTCACTCCTCATTTGGGAGACACCATTTACTCACTCGGGCTATTTTTAAAAGAAAAAAAAAAGTCGTCCGCATAGTTTTTTTTCCTTCTTCTTTTTATTGCATAGCCCATGCATGGTTCCATTTCAAGACACATACAACCGCTGTACAACAACAAAAAAAAAAGTAAACAATTGAGGGAGAAGAGTTGATTATTTAGTTATCACCATGTGAAACCAAAAAAAAAAAAATGAAGATAAATTGTGACCTTCTTGTCTACCATTCTCACTCCTTTTTTTGATATCATTTTTTTCCCAGCTGTGCAAGAGTACACCTTAAAAAAACATGACTTTATGCGACAAGTAAAAAGGTTACACTAGAGTATATAGAAGGAGGTGTTGGGACAGAAGATCAAATAAGACCACACGAGAAATTCCCTCCCTTCTTTTTATCGCTATATATATATTTTTTCTTTCTATCCTCTTCTCCCCCTCCCTCCTCTCTCGAAAAGATTCCTTCCCCCCTCTCTTCTTTTTTTGCTTAGTCATGGCAAAGCACAGCATGGGTCCGCTACCACCAGCACAAAGCAGAGACGACGACGATGACGGAGAGACTAAGGATTACCCTCGACCGCCACGGCCCTTGGAAGAGATGAACGAAAACTAACAAAAATTTTTGTATAGAATTATTTTTTTTTGTACATCTCTCTCAAACTATTTTTTTTTTAGCTAATAAAAGAAGAGGCTCGCTTGGATAGTTTAGAAAGAAAAGTTTGTGCATCAGCCAATGTGGCCTTTGGCTGATCAACGACACAGTAGCACTCGGATCCACCACCACCTGGCAATAGAGAGGAGGAGGAGGAAAAAGAGGCAGCGGCGACCCATCCCTTGTCTTGCATTCGAACACATACCGCAATATCAGAATTGTTGCTGCTGCTGTTGCTGTTGCGATTGTTGGTAATTTCAGCGTTGACCACCGACAGTGTCCTGCTGACATTTGCAGGCAGAGACGATGATGGCGCAGGGTTCACCTTTTCTTCTCCTTCTTCCACGTCCTCCTCCTCCTTTTCTTCTTCTTCTTCCCCACAGTTACCATTGTTGCTCCTCCTCCCCCCCTTCCTCTCTCCATAGTCACTTGACGCCAAAGGCTTTGTTGTTGTTGTTGTTGCTGTTGTCGAGTAAAAGCCGGCATACGATCGGTTGAGCGCCACCACCACGTCCTGCTGTCGCCAATTGGTGCGAGTCAAGTGCTGACTCCGTTCCTGGAATAAGTAGGGCGGAATACGGCGGTGCAATGCTAACTGGGCTTCGCTTCGCCGCTGAGCCAGTACCTCGCTGGTATCACGCGCGGCAGCGGCCTGGAGACTCGCGGCGTACTGCAGAACCACGCCCTCTATGGCCTGAGCCTCATCGGCACGATACCTCAGCACTGCTTGGTGGCCGCTCCTCTGCACCGGCGCTACTGGTTCAGTAGTGACTCGCTTGCGTCTCCTCCCTCCTCTCCTTCGCGCACTACTGCTGGCTGGCATGGTTGTGGTGGTGTTGGTGGTGGGAGGTGGCGGCAGGGCAGCACTGGTGGGGGGACCGAGAAGCACAAAGACAAAGTCACCGTATTTGTACACAAGCGTCTTGCATGCTCCGTCCTGCGAGTCTGGAGAGACGTACAATGGGCGTTCGGGCGCAGTTGTCGGAATGTCGCTGGTTCCTTGGAACATGAGTTTGAGCAGGCGCGTGTCGTACTGCATTCCGCTGAGCCCCCGTGGCGCCAGAACCACGCCACGCTCGGGGTCGACGTCCACGCCGTGCGCATAGGCTGCCGGCATGCCTTCGTCCATGGCAGACTCCAGCCGACTGACCGTCGCCTCCCGCCTCTCCCCCTGTGGCTCTTCATCGTCGTCATCTTCTTCTCCTCCTCCTTCCACCACTCGAATGTACTCGGCGCCATTGCTGTGCTGCAATGGCTGCTGTGGCTGCGGCTCGGCTGCTGCTGCTGCCGATGGCTGCGCGGCAGAAAGGCCCGGGAACGCGTGCTCGCCAGTATACAAAAAAGTGGTGGATACGTCGATGCCCGACAGCAAGGCAGATTGCGGCTCATCCGCAGAGTCGTCGCTGAGTGGAGCGGTGGTGCGCAAAGGCGCGGGTTCTGGCATCTTGGCAGCGCTGCTCCCCCATGAGCCGCCCAGCACGGACGGCCACCAGCTGCGAGCAGAGACCCTGGTGTCGTCGCGCAGCTGCGTCGACTCGACAGTCGCAATGCTGGCAGTTGACATGATCGACGGCGATCGGCCGTGCGCGCGCTGTGCCAGGCCCCCCCGGCCAAGCGCCATGGGCCAGTACGCGCTTCTGCTGGCGGCTTGCGCGTAGGGCGGGGCTGCTGCGCTGCTGCTCTGCACGGTCGTTGATCGTGTGCGCCGGCCCTCGCCCGCTGCAGACAGCGCGGGCTCCATCCGCGCCGAGGCGGAGTGCCGACTGACAGCCACCGTGGCTGCAGTGCGCGTGGTCTGGACCGACGACACCGAGCGCAGAGACTCGGCGTCAGAGTCGGCAAACAGCGCGCCACCGCCACTGCTGGCCCAGCGCCGCTCGTGGTTGCTGTCGGCGATGTCGGACGCAGACAGCGCGTACTGCCCCGCCTCGCATGTCGACGCAAACACCGGGTCAACCTCGGGCGGCGTCGGCGGCCGGGGCTCGACGAGCGCGTTGACTGCGCGCGACAGCGCCTGCGCAATCCCGCCGCCAGCACCGCCGCCAGCACCGCCGCCATCGTCCGAGCCGTCGCCAGAGCTACTCTCAGCCGAGCAGCTCTCAGCCGAGCCGCTCGTGTGCAATGCGAGCTTTGGCGTGGCAGCTGCAGCAGCAGCAGCGTCTGGCTTGGCGCGCCAGCCCCACAGCCAGCTGCTGCTGCCGCCAGTGGCAGTGGCTGGCATCGACGCCGAAACCGACGCCGAGACCGACGCCGAGGCCGACGGGGTGATTGGATTTGCTGCTGCTCGTGGGCGGCGGCTGGGCGGCGGGCCCCCCGAAAACGCCGGCGCAAGGGCGGCGCGCGACCAGGCAGCCAGCGCCCTGAGCACGTGGATCTGATCTCCTCCGGCTGCCAGGCCGCAGCTGCTCCACAGGACCTCCCGCCCGCGCCACAGCACCACGGCTGCGGCGACCAATGGGCGGCGCTCGTCGTCGGCGGCGCAGTCGTCGCTGGCAGGCGGCGACGGCGGCGGTGGCAGCAGCTCGCTGAGCGCTCGCCACAGCTGCTCAAAGCCGCCCAGGCTAATGCTGCCCAGCGGCATCTGCGGCAGGGGGCGCAGCGCGTGGATCAGATCAAGCTCTGATCTCCAGCGCCGGTCCCAGCGCCACAGCGTGCGGCCGAAAAACGCATCCAGCTGCCTCCGCACCGTCTGCTTCTGCTGCTCACCACCACCGCCACTGCCACTGTTCAGCGCCCTGCTCAGCGGGCCAAACAGAATGCGGAACGCCCAGTACTCGCTCTCCACCCATGCGCGCATCGCCTCGTCACTCAGCTCGCTGTCCAGAAACTCTATACTATACGCGTCTTTCTCCTTACTACTACCACCCGCGTATGGCCGCACCCGCCGCGGCAACACCACGGACAGCTGCATCAGCACTCCACGCTCGGGCTCGAACACTACTGTTCGCCGCTTCTCGGAATGCACGACGTGGAACTTGCTCTTGTTCGTGCCAAACGAATTGCCAAACGTCACCAGCGCTGCTGCCAACCCGATTTCACGCAGCTTCATATCCAGCGATACAACGCGCTCGCCGCTACATGCCCTGCTATTGCTCAATGGTTTAGTGGTTGAGGCAAAGGAAACACTGCCTCCTCCTCCTCCTGCTGGTGTGCTTGTGGGTGTGATGGCTGAAGAGTTGCTGCCGCCGCTGGAGCGTCGCCGTAAATGCGTCGTGCGAGCATAGTAGTCGTTGGCTGAGTACGGGTAGAACGGTGGCAGCACTGCTCCTGCGTAGAATAGCAGCTGCTCGTGTGTGTTGTCTTCGTCGGGTCCCAGTGCCGGGCAAAACACTGCGAAATGCGAGAGTGCCACCGGGTATACCGTAGACGCCATCAAAACCTGCGAATTCAAATAAATTCAAATAAAAATATACAAAGAGGATAAACGCTCCTGCGAATGCCAAAAATAGGATCACACCCCCTCTCCCATGCAGGTTCCTCCTCCCTCCACACTGTCGCTGCTTTGAGGGGGATTTCATAGTCCTCTCCTCCTCTTCCCTCTTCCACCAAGCGTTCATTATTATTTTTATTTATTTCAAAATTTCCCTTTCCGCTTTTATATTTTTATTGACGCTTGGGATAAATGCGAGCCAAGGCAATCTACGCGTGTGTTGCAGAGAACGCCGGCGAAGTAACCTTTGACGCCGACGACTGTCTCACAAATGTCGCCGACTCTACCGAAGACGGGTGGCTTGTCGGGACCGTAAACACCACTGGCGACCGCGGGCTCTTTCCCGTAGTCTACACTGAATTAACTCCCGAGAGTGGCGACGATACGCGGTTTCTCCAGAAATTACAGCGCTCGGGACTGCTGTCCTCTGCCTTGAACTTGAACCAGTTTGCGCGCGATCTTGGTAGTTCTTCTCTACGTTCACGCCCACCACCACCGCCGCTTCCTTCTTCTGCTGCTACACTACTATCTCAGTTGCCGCCACCGCCGGTGCCTACAAAGCCCTTGCTGAGTTTGACGCCGAGGCCTGGCCCGCCGCTGGCGCCTAAACCGGCGATGAAGCCAAAACCCGATTCATCACCCGCTGTATATCAGAGCCATCAACAGCAGAAACAGCAGCAGCAGCAGCAGCAGCAGCGCCCAGCATTGCCGCTAAAGCCTGTCAACATTGACCATAGCGACCCAGAGTCCCGCCGCCAGAAGGAGCGCGAGGCTGCGGAGCAGTGGGAGTCAAAGTTTGGTATTGGCTCCGCAAACTCCTCCAAACACACGCCGCCAGTTGCTACCACCACCAAGCCAGCCACCATCTTGCCCAAACCAACACTTGCGCCTAAACCGACGACGCTAATAAAGCCCAAGCCTGGATTTATTCCTCCGCAGCCAGAATCCCCCAAATCCATCCATCCGTCAGCTGAAAACGATGCACCGAAACTGCCCTTTAGTTCGGCACGCAGCGCAGTGCTAGAGCGAATGGCCCAACAGCAGCAAAGGGACGAGCAAGTGGCTGTCAGTAACCCAGCGCTGGAAAACACGCCGCCGCCGCTTCCATACAGCGCATCTCGTCGCACTATCGCCGAGCCCTTGGCTGCACCAATTATTGAGCGTGCCATCCAGCCTAATCCCAGACAGCTTATTGCCCAGCTCAATAGCAGCAATGGGAATGGAAATACTCGTGGCACTGGCGGTCGGGCCTTTGAGGACAATTTCGATCCACTCACTCACACTGTCTCCTCTAGTATTAGTAGCAGTAGCACTCATCGACCCAGCGCGACGCCGTCTCCGCCAACTGCGCTTCTTGGCAATGGTGGTGGAGTTCCATTGACTTTGGCGCGCGAAGTGAGAGGCACTCGGCCACCTGCACCACCATCTCCTGCTGTCACCTCCCGCTCAAGTACAGCGATTGCCGGAGGAATGGCACATCGGCAGCTAGTGCTGCCTCCAAAGCCCGCAAAACAGCAGCTATCTAGTGCCAGCAGCAGATCCGTGTCGTTTGCCAGCCACCACCCGGGATACGCGCACCAACCACCAGAATCCTCATCTACAACAACACCAACACTACTATCGCCAGCGTTGTCGTTTAGCAGTAGCAGCAATGGCGGCGGCGGCGGCAGCGGCTTCCAATCACCATTGACCACCACTATTCACCGGTCATCGGTAAAGCCCGATGCCATCCCTGCTGATGCGCTGACTAGGTACGCGCACTTGTTCAAGCGCTTGGATAAGCAGCACGGCAAGCGCGGTTTTTTAAATGCCGATGAAGTTCATGCTGTTGTCGTCAGGTGCAGGCTGCCCGACGATCTTCTGCGCAGAATCTGGGCCCTGGCCGATCGAAATCTCAATGGAAAGTTCGGGCCCGCCGAGTTTTACATTATCATGCATTTGACTGATTGTGCCCTGCGTCAAGAGCCCATCCCGGAACAGCTCTCAGTCGACTTGCTGCGCTCAGCTTATCAAAGCTAAGCAAGTGAGATTATATTTTGAGCAGGCTTTTTAAAAAAAAAATATGTATATCGTTGCTAAATGCTGCTTGACTTCCAATTCATTAGCTCTGAGAAATCCTCTTCTTCCTCTTCCTCCTCCGAGTCGCTACTGTCGCCGTCCTTCATAACAACATCGCTGCTCATCAATGGCTTGCTCTCGCTCAGATCCATGTCGCGAATGCCTTCTTTGATTATCGATCGGAGGTGTAGCAACTTGTCCGTTCGTTGTCTCCACATCTCGCTCTGCTGCTCCAGCTCGACCTCTTCGTTAATTGAGCTCAAAAAATCGGCGTCATCATCCTCGTCTCCAATCGGTACAGCGGTATTCGGTACAGCGGTATTCGGTTCAGTTGACAGCTCCGCAATGTCCGACTCAAACTCGGCTAGTCTTTCATCCAGCTGCATAGCTTGTGCTTGTTGTGTCATAGCGCCACTGGTTTCTGCAGCTACTTGCTCGTCGGGATTATCGAAGAATCCACTAGGCAAGTTTTGTTGCTGCTCGCTGTCATCATCGCTAGCTGCGCTGGTGTTGGGCTGGAGGACACTACTGTCGTCAAACTCCCTTCCTATTGCTTCTGGCAATCCACCAATTTTGCCTTCAGGTGGCTCAGGGATATCTTCCGGCTTTTCCGACTCTTCGCTATCGCTTTCGTAGCCAACAAGCAGTGCGGCTGTTTCTTGCCCTGCTGCTGCTTCTGCTGCTGCTGCTATCATCCCGCCATCCACTATTTTCTGTCGCTTGACCGTGTTGTTGCTATCTTCAGCTTCCGATTCTATGCTCAGTTTGCTTATATCCGACACATTATCGGACTCCAAAAGCCGCTTTGTTCTTGCCGCTGTTGCTGCTGCTGCGGGTTTAGACGATTGTTGGTGGCGCCGAGATGCAACGTGTATTTTCCAACTATTGGCGTCTGACGGTTTCACTTGCACGTTGCAAATGCGGCAATACAGCTTTCCCTTGGCGTCGATATGCGCGTTTACGTCGCTAGTTAGTGCTGTTGGCTGAGTGGTTCTGGTATTGGTGGCGCTGGTTGCTTGCTTTTTCTGCTCGCGTGCTCGTCGCAGCAGGTCTCGAGCAGATGCACCAGACATTGCTCGTCTTCAAAAAATAATCAAAAAAATAAAAATAGACTTCAAATTTGCCAAGGCATGCAGCAAAAGGTGTGTTTCAAGTTCCTCCAGCCAATGATTAGGGATAATAATATATCAATCACGTGCTTTCTAAGTGCTAAGCAAGGGCACGTCGTCCTGTTCGTACTCCGGCCAGACCAGCCTAAACGGCAGCGGCACCCTGGATCCGTTCCAAGTCACTGTATCGCGGCCAAACATTGACTCAAAGTGCACATCGGGGAGCACTACGCCAAACTCGTAGTTGTTGATATAGCAGGGCCTATTATGCGTGGGTCGCTTGTGTCCCCAGGCACCGGGAGTAAAGTTGTGAGACCCAAGGTACATCCATCCGCGCTCCTGCGCCATTTGCTTCCCCTGTTTGGTGGCATTCGATCTGGCGAGTATGACCTTGGCGTGCACTAGCGTGTTTGGCACTTTAGACTCGATCTTGTGCAGGGCTCGTCGGGGAAACGTCGGATCCAAGTAGTAGCTAGACTGGAATTTGATAGAGGCCTGTGGCGATAATCCGTGTACGTTGTTCTGGCCCTGAGCAAGCGTGTGAAACCCGACCTTGATCTTTGATTCAAACTCGCTCAAAGACATGCCGCCTTTGCATTGAATAGTGGCTGGGGTACAGCCCAAGGCACTGGCATAAAAGTTGCGCAAGTAGTCGCTGTTCAGCTTGCCCATCGACGACCCGTAGCAATAGAGCGTCGTATTGTACATCTCGGGCGTGTCAAGCTCGGGATCGCGAATCATCTGCGCGACTCGAGACAATCGATCGAGGCCATACGAGTCGGCGTGGAATTTGCTGCGCCCGGCAACTGTAGGAACTGACGTAATAATGTGGATCTTGACGCGCGAAAAGTCGATATACCGCAGCTGCTCCACTACCGCTTCTGGCGTGCTGATGTCGCGCAGCGATCCAGCCAATGTAATGCCAAACTCTGTCTCTGCGTGCACTGTTGATGGCGTGTAGGGCATATCCTGAATGAAAACAATGTTTTGCAACAGGGCCCAGTCGTCTTCGTATAGGTTGGCCGACGACACGACAAACCGCACATAGTCGTCGTAAAACAGGAGCATTACCTTGCTGTGCATTATCGGGTACTGCTGCTTGGCAGAAAACTCGGGATTAACCAAGGTCACTCGTCCGCCTTCCGACTGATATACTCCCCGCCGCTCGACTTTTGGATCATACGACTTTACAACCACCAGCTTAGTCGATGGGTCAAAGTGTGGCAATAGCCAGTCCAAGTCAAGCACGAATGAACTCAGCAAAGCCTTGCGAAGAAGCGCTCTGGGCTGCAAAATGTCGGCAAGCGTCACTGCCTCAGCCAAGTTTTCTTTCTCTCCCAGCATATGCGTTAGCCGAACGACGCCATCGGGAAACGGCAGCTTGGCTGTAGACTGCCTTCTGCGCACTGCCGTCTCGCGCAGTATCTTGTCCATGTCATCAGACCTGCGCTTGGCAGTAGTGTTTGAAGATTCGAGTGGATATGTGACGACATCATCAATAACAACTACGTCGTCGGACTCGGACTCTGATCCCGATGATATGCAAATGACGCCTGAGCTGACCAAGTCGTCAAACTCCCGAAGCTGTGCAGAAACATCGTCGTCGGCATCAGATTTATCACTGGCAGACCGCATATCCATTCTTTTTAGAGACCGCAAGTAAAGTAAATGGTTATAAAATATACGAATACGAAAAAGGATCCTTTTTTTTCCTACACCAATCAAAGCTAGCACTGAGAAATCCAGGTGCGTTGAGCCGGTCCCACGACTTGTTTGTGGGTCGAGTACAATGAGCCATTCGTCTTCTAACATAGCAGCGCTCATGCCACGTATACCACGACAATAGGAGGCAAGCACTTAAAAAAAAAGGAGGAATGGCCCGATACATAAAGGGGTTCGATGCCCTTTTCTTTACAAGGCTTTGCTTGCACCCATTTCAATGATGACTAAAAAAAAAAAAAGAGGAATGGGCTTCTAAAAGACATTATAAACACGCTAAGCAAATTTTTTTTTTCTTTTCTTCAAAGTATGACAAGCTTGACAAAAAGGCGCGCAAAGGACAGCCTTTTTAGCACTTGAACAAAAGGCTGCCACCATCGCCTGCTCTTCCTGAACAAACACTCAAAATATTTTTTCTTCTTCAACTAAAGTTGCTCTATTCTCGTATACATTTTTTTTACTTTATCTACTCGCAGGCGATTCCATACAATGAAGTTGTTCCATTCGCTATTCTCAATTGCGGTACTTTTCTCTGTGCTGACGTTGGCGGCGGAGAGCTTGCAAACTCCGAGCCTCATCACTGTGGAGCAGCGAGGCTCCACTAAAACAAAAGCAGGCAATATGCCAACTAATGAGGAAGAAGTGCTCGCTACTTACGGCGACATTGACTCTATCATGCATGCCATTGCGCTTCCGCCAGACGGGCTGCCTGCCAATACCTCTTCAGCATTTGACGATGATGATGGAATAATAATTGTAACGCTGACAGACTTGACCACCGAGCTTGGGTCATCGACAGCAGAGACCTCCAGCTCCAGCTCTGACGCTATGGCACAAAAATGCTTTATCGTAACCAGAACTGTGACAGCAGTTGCTAGCTAGAACCCACATAGCCACCCTCCTTCAGTTTATATGACTTTTACGTAACGGGAGAGGAGAGCTCAGTTCGGAAAATGGTGCAGGAAGCCTACCAGGCAAAACTGCACTATGTAAGGGCGCAGTGGGAGCATCGCAACGACCAACAGATCGAATGGAAGCGGAACACGCACACCACGCCAGAGCGGAGGCAGAGGAGGATGCATGCAGCCCAGGGAAATGAGAATGAGGGTGGCGACGGCGTGCCAGTGTGGCCACGCACGATGGCACAACGGAATGCTGAGTACCATTTATTCGCCCAAAGTGTGCAAGTCGCAATGTCTAAAGGCTGACTGACCTTATAGCGTGTTCACATGGGTTATTATTTCTATTTATATATGGCCCGGGGGACCTGGAATTGATTTGTTTCGCACTGGAATTCTTTAACTAGTATTTATTTCTAGAGTTGCCTAATTGCTGTCCCACAGGGAGAATAAACAGTACCATCATCATCCACTTGTAGGACATGTTGCTAATATAAAATCATCCCTGAGCCCAACATCCTCATGTGCTTGGGCTTGGGACTCACACAGAAGATGCACGCACTAAAATGGTGATCAGTTAATCACAATCGCAACTCATTTGTTGCGGGGTGGGGATCAGCTGTACCAGCTAATCACCAAGTGGGCCAGCATAAACGGGCCGTTGCTCCGCAAGATAGCGGGATAGCCTCTTTGTCTCCTTTTATTAATCACAACCGCTATACATATTATAATATCGCTTATCCTTCGCTTAACTCAGAAACACATTAGCTATAAAGACCAGCTTCCGATTGCCACACATTATCCCTTTTAAAACTTTGGGGCTAAAGGTCGTCCTTTCTCCTTTGCCTGATCCTTTCAAAAAAATTCCTGGAGAAGTCTGCATCCCCTAGCAGGTTTGGCCAGGGTTTTTTTTTAAACTAAAGCTTGGAGGATCGCTCGCCCTCTTCTTTCTTTTCTCCACATATTTTTTCTTACTTTATTTCTTTTCTATCGCATTACGCCTAAATCACGACAAACGCCTAGTAGTACTTTTTTCTTTTCTTTCTTGCATGACAAGCCCAAGTGACGTTGCGCCAGATTCGGCGCTTAGCCGGCAGGATCTGCCTGTCGAGCAAGAGGAACCGGTGATCGTCAAGGAGACTCCGCTGCCATGGAAGCAGATCGCGCCACTAGTGGCAATGCGCCTAGCCGAACCCATCAACTTTACGCTGATCCTGCCGTTTTTGTATAAGGTAAGCCGCCATATAGTGCCGTGTTCTCCCAAATAAGCCCTCAGATTCATATAGATTGACTTTGCTAACCATTTTCTCGTATATGCCCATCCTACAAAAATGTAGATGATTGAGGACTTTGGTGTTGCCGATTCGCCCAAGGACATCTCGTACTACGCCAGCATGATGTTCATGTCATTCTCGTTTAGCCAAGCTATTACCGTCATGTACTGGGGTCGTTTGTCCGACCGCATTGGTCGTCGTCCAGTTCTTATTGCTGGACTCATTGGCACATTGTCAGTCAGCATTTTGTTTGGCGTGTGCAAATCGTTCCTAATGGCACTTCTCGTTCGCATGGCTGCCGGCGTATTTGCAGGCAATGCTGCTGTTATGAAGTCGGCCATGGCGGAAATCGCTGACGATACCAACCGCTCACGGATGATGGCGCTGCTGCCACTTACTGGAAATCTTGGATTTATGCTCGGTTCGGGCGTGGGCGGCGTATTTTCCAATCCTGCCACGCAGTTCCCAGACTTGTTTGGCGGCTCCAGGCTGTTCATCTACTTCCCGTACTTGCTTCCTTGCTTGATTGGCTCGACGGTTGCTGCGTTTGGGCTGGTTGCCGGACTGTTCAACTTTAAGGAGACGCTAGTTAAGCCGACTCAGTCTGTGCAGGCAGAATCCGCCAACAGCACCGAAGGAACGCCACTACTCGCACAGCCTGTTGCTCCCGTTAAGCAGAGCTCAATGAAGAGCCTTCTGACGCCATTAGTCCGCCGCGTCATGATTACCAATGCGCTTATGTGCTTTGCTTTTACCATGTGTGAGCAACTGTACCCGATTTTCGCCGCCACAGACCCGCGTGATGGTGGTCTGGGACTCGATCCACGTAGCATTGGCTTGTCTCTCGGCCTTGAGAGCATTGTTGTTGTGTATATTCAACTCGTGGCATACCCGCGGCTGGAGCGCAAGTATGGCGTACTGTATTGCTACCGTCGCGGACTTTCGACCTGCATTCCCTACCTTGTGTGCATGCCATTCCTCTCTATTATTGCCGCACATCTACAGACCCAGGCTGGTATGAGCTCGTCATCTATGCCAGCTGAGAAGATTGCAATGTGGGTTATTCTGATGTCGCTCATGACGATGCGCATTATAAGCAACGTGCTGGCATTCACCAGCATCAACCTCATGATTACAAACATGGCGCCGACCAGAGCAGACCTTGGATTCATGAACGGCACTCAGCAGCTTGCCATGTCTGTTACGCGCGTCTTTACGCCGCTTATTTCGGGCTCTCTGTGGAGCTGGTCCATCAAACACTCGCTGCCCTTCCCCTTCAACTCGCACCTTGTCTGGATGCTCAGCGCCGTGCTTATGGCTACTGTACTGAAGCTGTCGTACGGTATTCCCGAGTCTGTCAACAAGTTTGCTGCCGACCAGCCCAAGCCAATTGCCAGCAGCGAGGAGAGCGATGAATAGCTGCTTTTAGCGTAGTAGACTCGATTTATAGCCATGCTTTATTGTAATATAAAATCGATGGAAAACAAATGGAAGCTGTAAACCTCCTTCTCCACCGAAGGAACAAGCCACTATTCTCTTTTTGCTGTAGCTCTGACAATTGTTTTGCTCCATTCAAAACTGTTGCTGGCAAAGACTGCTTTAGCGTGAAGCTGCTACAATTGGAACGGTGACTGCATTGCCCCCCCCCCACGCTTCTCTTCAAAGTCTTGCAAAACAAATCCAATATATCTTCAAGTCTTCCATGAGCATGTCAAAAAAAGAAATATATTTTGAAGTCTCCTAAAAGTGCCGCTTTCCGCTTTTTTTGGAGGAAGGAATGATTGGCGAGGCGGCCTATAAAAAGTGCCCAGTGGCCGCCCTCCCTCCTACAAATTTTGTTCTTCACTCAAACTTTTTTCTCCAATCCTTCAATATTATTATTTTCTAACTGAGAAGCATTAAGCACTAGAATGGATACATTTGATCCCGAAGGAGTGCTAATTACATGTGGTGAAGACATAGAAGCAATCCTAAATAATCACACAAAGTTTAATTTCATTTTTTTTATATTTTGTAAGAAAGGTCATAATAGGCGTGCTGTGGCATATAGGAATGCGGCAATCCAACTAAATTGGTCCAATGTTGGGCTTGTCAGAGTTCTAAACAGCGATGACCCTGATAATAGTGAGTACGTGGGCAAATTTTTACAAGGTGCACCTGTGACGGCCTTACCACTCTGTAGACAAGCTGACGAGGACGCAGGCATGTATAAAGAAGAAATGGATAGATACCTTAGGGAATTTGATGCAGTTCTCCCAAACCATGACATTGGTGGGGGTATAATTTGGGCCAATCAATAGCACGCCTGACAGTTCTGGTGCGCGATCCGTTCGCCACATATTGGCATAACAAGTCATGCTGCCAAGGCTGTCAACTAGCAGCCATCTTCACATTAATGACTTCATACTTTTTTTACTATTTAGCTTAGTAACAACAATAAATCACATAAACCATTAATGAACCACTGTTGAAAGGCAAAGTAGAGCGTATCATCGCTAGAATAGGAACTCCGCACGATATTAAAAGACAACGACAGCTGTTGGTCTTTCCAAACTGCGCTCGCTGCCCTGCTTGCTTTTAACTTTGCGAATTGTACTCCAGACAAAAGAACGCCAAATTTGTAGTTGTTAAAGTACGACGATTACTCGCTGTGCAAAGCGTGACCTTGCCACGCACTCATCGCGCAATTATGCGAGCCAATGTAGCCCCACCCTTCACCATAGCCTTGGCGCGCTTCGGCGTTTGCTTGAGCGTAAAAGGCGATGCCAATGCTGGCCACACGTACATCTTTCGCAAACAAGCAAAAAAAGGTAAAAAAAAAAAGTAAACAATGGAAACGGCGCTTAGAAAGAGAATTCTATCAGATATGAACTTAATTCTGGATCTCGCAAACGATTCAAATTAGTATTGGAAGTTGCGGAGCCTTGGAATTGCGCTTTACTACAGCGTCAAAAAACTCCACAACAGGGGTCAAGTACCAAATCTTGGGCTTCAGGCCGCAAAAGAAGCCCAAGTGCCCGCCGTGCTTGAGCAGCGCCAGTGCTATGCACGGGTTGCTTCTGAACTTGGCCTGCGGGATGCCCTCGTACCGAGTCACTGGGTCGTCCATAGAGTTGATGGCCAAGTAGGGCGTTCGGATTCCATCGACGTACGGCGTGCTGGATGCCGCGCGATAGTGCTCCCAGCAGTCTCGCTGTGCGCAGTCCCGAGCAGTCACCAGCGTATCAATCTGTGACATGCGCTTGGCACTCATGATAGCATCCCAGTCGTAGTTTGTCGGACTTTCCTGCAGAACCTTGCTGTTGCGCTGGAAGAACCGCTTGATAGTGGCCACCAAGTGTGGCTGGAACAGCTTGTTGTTCAAAAACGTGTCCGCATCTAGCGAGCGCCCAGTAAGCGACATGTCAAATGGACAGCAAATGGCGACTGCGGCGGATAGTGGCGATTCGGCTCCTTGCTCGCCCAAGTACTTTGTCAGCAGATTGGCGCCGAGCGAGAATCCTACTCCCACCAGCGGCGCATGCGGATAGCTGGAGCGAATGTACCAAACGACGTCGCGGAAATCGCCCGTGTCGCTAGCGTTGTAGATCTTGGGAGACGTCAGCGGTGTGCGAGCCATGCCTCGGTGGTTCATCACGGCTATGCGGTACCCGGCGCCACCCTTTTCCAGCGCTTTCGACAAGCAGCGGACGTGGTACTCATACGACGAGCCGCCCAAACCCGCCATTACAATTGCTATTGGCCGAGCATCGGCACTGTCCTCGCTGCGTGCCGGATACCAGTCAATGGAAACTGTGCCGCCGTCACTCAAAGTCTTTGTTTCCCGGTCGTAGGTGATGTCGGAGTGCTTGTCACGCTTCAACGCCCGCATCGTGCTGTACAGCGACTGCAGCATGCCGCCGCGCAGAAAGGGCGTGGGCCTCATGCACGCCTGCTTGGCGTCGGTAAGCGAGGGACAATGTGCTTCCAGCAGCGTGCGAATGTTCTCACTGCAGGCCGAGTCCGTGGTAGCAGTGCTGGAGTGTGCAGCGACTAACTGTACCCGGCAGCGGTCGCCGAGCTTTCGCATCGAGCCGAGGAGCGAGATCCCCGAAAAGGCCGGGTCGGAGTATGGCAGGCTGAAGTCAAACATTGGGAGATGACAAGGGGGGGTCGATATGGATAATTAGAATAAGTGTGATAGCAAGATAGATAATATACAATATAATAACAAAGAAAAGAAGGAAAACAGCTGTGATGTGAAGAGTTGGCTCCTTATTGCAAAAAACGATAGAGGACGCTTGCTGCACAAGGTATCTAAAGCGAAGAGAAAAGGGTGGTAACTGAGTTCATGACGGTAAAACAAATGAAAGAATCAACGTTGTTTTGCAGTTAGAAACGCTTAGCGGCCTTATATACACGTTTCACATATCCTAGATGCAGAACTGTGCATTTGCAAAAAAGGCTGGGACATATTTGCCCGCACTACATTGCCTCGTTACCCCCCGCTGTCCTCCGCGTAGGCGCTCCTGAAGAGAGGCGTGAGATGGCTTTATTTTCCACTTGTCGCTCTTCTCGAAAAATGATAAATAAAAAATAAAAGCGCCCAGCTGCCGCTTTCCTTGCGCCTCCCATCCACCCATTTCACCAAAGCCGGAAGCAAGAATGGACACGTCGGCAAATCGCATTGTTGTCATCCTGCCTGATGGCCCCTGTCTGCCTGAGGGCTTGGCAGGCGTGCAAATAATGGCTTGTGCGCCCCTCCTGAATAGACAAGCACACAAAGCGCCCAACGTACGTAAGGAAAAGAGTGTGAATCCACTCTCCTATTCCACACACGTTCCCGAGAGAGTGCCCAGTTCTTTATTGTTTTGGCCTATTGCTTGCACGCAAACATAGAATTGAGGTCTGACCAACATCTTTTTTTCTCTTTCCCTATTCCCAGCCAGCACCCGTTCTTTCGATTAGATGTTTCTTGGTCAAAACAAAGGATGCTTTGTTTGTGCAAGTGACGGGTATAGTTTGCAGATCCTGATGCAAGCCGCCTTTCCACTCTTTTGAGCGAGTTGCCAAACCACAAGCGCTTGTGGACTACTTTGCTGTAGATACCCTGCATAGCGAGGCTGTGTTTTTTGCATCTCAATGGTTGCAATTTCAAAAGCCAATTGTTATGATGTCACATACTCAAAGTGCTGCTAGCATGTCAATGCCAGTGTGCTCGGGCAATTAAAAGATAATGAAATGGCACAAATAGAGGGTCTGCACACATGCCAAGCACATTGCAATAGCACGACTTTAAAGTAAGCGTCTCCAAAGACGACCATTTGCATTCTGCTTTGTTATGTTTGTGCTTCAGAGCCTCTTTGCCTAATTAGGACTAGCAAGTTGGCCACTTATTTCTCTTTGGCGTGCGCACAGTTTATGCTCATCAGCATTCTTGAATAGCGCTCTATGCATGCATACAAAGGCCTAATATTACCTGTGCATTGTGTAAAAGCTCCGGACCCGGTGCTATGCTAAAAGTGGAAAGCACTGGCACATGCGCCAGCCACCACATAGCTCGCTAGCATCCAAGTCAGAATATTACAATTAATCACGCAAATAAAGCCAAATAGCCATATGCTCATGGACTTCTAGAGCCACCAAAGCCGCCTAATCATAATAAGCATTGGGGTGTCGGTAAATTCAGTATGGTAGGAGGAGTAGCTAATGGTGTTATAGTAAAATGTAGTAAATAGAGTAGAGGTAAAGCTTAGAACTTATACACGCCAGACTTGGAGTCGTACTTTGCGCGAGCCAGCGGATTGAGATACACGCTCTTCTCTTGCTCGGCAGTGAATGGCGGATGGCTCTTGGCTTGCACAAACGAGTGGTTGCCGACCAAAGTGTCTTGCCAGTAGCGGCTGGCCTTGACATTGCGCTTCTCCAACTCGACATTGTACTTGTCGAGCTGTTCCTGTGTAAGCGTGGCTAGCAAGTAGTCGGGGTGCACAACCAGCAGCTCGCCGCTGACTTGGCCGAATCCAAACGACTTGATCAGACCCGCCTTGATGCCCGACGTCTGAATCGACTTTGACAAGTACAGCGCATAGTCAAATGTCTCAAATTCCTTGTCAATGTTGTCGGCATTGCGATTACCCGGTATCAGGCCCGTGCGCAAGCTCTGGATGACACCGTTGAGCATAAATGATGCCGCTGGTCCCTTGGGATGGCCCGTCAACCACTTTTGGCACACCACTGGCATGACATGGCCTGGAGTACGGCCTAGCTGCTTGAGCTGAGTGTTGAGGACATCCGACTCGTTCTTGTCATTAGCCACCGTCGACGTACCATGGAACGACGCCACGCCAATATCGTCGGCCGTCAAGCCCCACACTGCCAAGCTGCCGCGCAATGGAGAGATCTCTGAGTCTGCTTTCCAGAACTCGTTGCCCCAGAAGTCCTGTAGGCTGTGCCGTTGCCGCTGATAGGCCATTTCGATATCTCCCGCATAGCGCATGGCCGAGAGACCAACCATATCTGCTGTCCCGTCAACCATATCCGCCAAGTCAGTCAGCTCCTCTTGCTTCCACAAATCCAGTGCCGCTAATTGGCGCTCCAGCTGCTGGCGCCGGTAGTCGAACTTCAACAAGCGCGACGGAGGCGAGACGCCTGCCTCACGCGCAGATGTCAGCACGCCCTTGCCCGGTGCTGGCACCGACTGCCCCTGCTTGTCCGTCGCCGTGCCCGACATGGCGATGATGCCGTAGATTGGAGCGCCAAACTCGATTGCCGCCGACGCCGACATGAGCGTCACAATTCCAGTACCATGTCCCTCCATGAACCCATTGCGCGTCGATGTACATGGCCGACACATCTCAGACGGCGTGCGACCACGAGCAAACTCCTCGACTGAATTGCTGGTAGCACCCATGTTGGCAAACTCCACTGACGATTCTTCAGCAAAGTCATCGACGCTGCCCGCAATCATCACTTTGGCCTTGCCCGACTGGATGGTGTCGATTGCAGTGTCGATCGATAGAACTGCCGTGGCACACGCGCCAACTGCAGGCTTGACTGGACCAGCGCTCGACATCAGCAGCATATTGACCCACGCCTGTATCGTCGAGATAAACGTCTCCTGCAGAGCGTCGTTCTTGACTTCCTTGTCCAAGTAGCGGGCCTTGAAGACATCTTGGATGGACCGAGCACCACCCAATCCCGATCCAGTGGTGTTGCCGACCTCAGAGACGTGGAAGTACTGGTACAGCTCGTACGGGTCCGTAATGCCTGATCTGACAAGCGCCTCCACCGTAGCCACCAGCACAAAGCAAGTTACCATATCCACTTGCTTGGCGACGTCGTCCAGAATGCCGTAACGCCGTGGATCCCAGCCAGTTGGCAATAGCGCAGCGACTAGGCGGTCTCCATTTAGCGCTATTGGCACGCGGATCAGCGCACCCTTGAGGAACTTGACCGACCACGAGCCACTGCCAGAGTTCTCCCAGATATCGACACTGCTGCCGCCATGGTGCTTGAATGTCACCGCCTCCTCCGCTGTCGCCTCAAACGGTTCCATGTCGTGCTCAATCTGGATCTCGCGCAAGAGAGTGCGCTTGTTTGGGTCATAGCCGTGAACCAGCTCGGGCTCAATCAAGCGGATTCCAGTGTGTGCCAAGATGAACTCCTCGTAGCGCGGCTTGACGTCAACGTCGCGGACAGGCTCTTCGGTCTTGGCGTCGACCCAGCCAACGTACATGGCACCCGTCGCCTTTAGTGCGCCGTTGTAGTGCTTGATCAGGCCCATGACCCACGCCAGCTCAATGCAGCCCTCGAGCGAGAACTCGCCGTAGGCCTCCATCTCCCAGCGCGTCTCGGCGTTGCCATGAGGGCCAACCTCGCCGTAGCCAGTAATAACAACAACCTTGTCCAAATTAACCATGCCCTGCAAGTGCCGCAAGTGTTCAAGCTGGTCGTAGTGGCGGGGCGTCGGGAAGTGGTGCTTGTGCTTGGCGAGTGGAGTCACGTCTTGCACAGAAAAAGGCGTAGTTGCTGGCAGGTGGTACTGCGCTGTAAATTCAAGGGCGGCTTCTCTTGAAATAGCCTCCAGAATGCTGCTCCTACGCTGGATATCCTGGCGAGCCTTGCCAACGATGTCGCCAAGGTCATCAATACACGCCATTCCGCCGTTGAGGTCAGCCCAGATCGGCTGGCTGTGGACAATGCGGCAGATGCGCGGGTGAGCGAGACCCAAGATATTGAATGCCATCTCGCGCGTCGAAAACGTGCGCACGCCAAGTCGCTCAACTTCCTGGGCAACTATGTTGTTGCCCGACATCAGCCCCGTGCCGCGCGTCCAGCCAATAACCGCGCCGGCGATAGACAAATAGTCCTGCCACGACTCTGACTTCCACCGGTTAAAGGCAGTTTCCAAGCCAATCTTGCACTCACCGTACAGCCCGTCGCCGCCAAAGTTGCCGTGGTTGGGCGACAGCGGCAAAACAACCAGCGATGGCCGAGTCTCGTAACCGAACCGCTCCTTAATGTCCTTGATGCTGCCCAGCAGGCGCAAGACGTTGGTGAGCAAGACGCGCTGAACAAACTCCGAGTGCGAGCCCAAGTTTGTCGCAAAGCTGCCAATGTCCGACACAGCAGCAAACGGGATGACAAAGTCGAGGTCCCAGCCCAGACCCTTTGATACCCCGGCTTTGCTGTAGATGAAGTCGACCAATTGCCTGATGTCGCCAGTCGAGCCCTGGTTGAACGGAACGACAATCAGCTCAGAGCCGCGAGCGCCGTGAGTGCGGTACATGTCCTCGTAGAACAGCGTGGTCTTGCGGCTGTAGCTCGATGTCGTAGCAATGACCTTGGCACCGCCGCTGAGCAGGCCGCAGACAATGTCAGCGCCAATCGAGCCTCGCCCACAGCCAGTGACAAGTGCAGTCTTGCCAGCAAACGACAGACCACTGCCACAGATCGCGCTCAAGCTATCATAGTAAGTCGCCGACAGCTCAGCACAGTGCGACCACGCGCTGCCAGCCGACTGCTTCTTGAGATGGATAAACGGAGGCTCGCCTTGAGCAGCCGGTTGGCGCATGTGCTCGACAAACTCGGTAAATGACAGCTCCTCTGAGCGAGGCACTTCGGTGTACGTCACAGTGCCATCGGGGCCAATATCGACTTGCGGGCCAGTGGGCGCAGACAGCTCGCAGTAGACTGGCGGCTGCGCTAAAGCTTGCTCACAAGCACCGTGCAATTGTGACACTAATTGAACAGCTGGCTTCAGCGAGTCGTCGTTGGCTGCTTGCAGGATGGACAGCGATCCAGCAAGCATCTGGAGCAAACCCGAGTTGGAGCTGTTCTTCAGTCGTTGAAGGCTGGCATCATCGACGCTCGCAGATACGCCAGCAGAGCCTGTTGAGCAACCAGCAATCGCCCGCTGGATCAGCTCATACGCCTCCTGCCGCGCCCAGTTCCAGCTCGAGTCAAAGTGTCGAGCCTTGCGTGCGTCAAACAGAGGCCGTACGCCGGCGATGAGCTCATCGCCAAACTCGGCCGAAATACTATCAAGCTCGGCTTGCATCCGCGTCTTATCAGCATGTTCAGCCTCAGCCAGTCGTGCGCCCTCGCGCAAGTCCATGCCAGCGTAGCGCGCCAGGACTTGGATCTGCTGCCGAATGTGCTCGTGCTGCTTCTGCTGCATCTTCTCCATCTCGGCGCTGCTGATGACGGGACCTCCAGCTTGGCCACTGGAACTGCCAGAGCTACTCGCACCAGCAGCGTAGGAGATACCAGCCTTGGCAGCATACGCCTGAGCAACAGAGCCTAGCCACGCCTTGGCCTCAGCAGCACCAGCCAGGCGGTCGGAAGGCTCTATCGTCAGCGCAACCAGCAACAAAGCGTCTTGGCGCTGCGAGCCCAGGCCATACGCTGACTGCAACGCGCTGCGTGCCGACGACAGCGAGAATCCACCGGGCATCTTGTTGCTGAACAGTCTTGCCAACTGCGCCTGCGTGTGCTTGCCCAAACCACCGCCGAATGCGCCGATTGCTGCGGCCAGCTCTTGTAGCGGGAGATCCTCGGCCTTGTCGGGGACCTTGCTGCCAAATTCCTTGTGCAAGTCGCCGACAATCTCGTTCTGGAGCGTCGACTTGCCGCCAACCAGAGCCTTGATCGACTTGAGCGCAGAAACGTCTGCCAAAGAGCGCTTGGTCTTGTGTGCAACTATGGTGTGCACGACATCCAAAGCTTGAAGCGGAATATCGACAAGGGACGCTACAGCTACAGCTCTGGCAGAGCCAGACACTTCCGCAACAGCTGGCACACTGGGCTCGACAGCAGCTACTGTAGTAGGCTGTTCAGGCTGCACTGGCAATGCGCTGGGTGTCGGCTTGGCTATCTCCACGCGCGGCTGAGTGTAGTAAATCGAGTCCCTGTCGCGCTCGATGTGCAGTACCTCCACTCGCTTTGCAGAGAGTGGAATATTGCTAAGCGTCTTGGCTGCCATGCCGCTGAGAACTGGACTAGCACCAATCTCGATTACACGACGCACGCCAAGCTTGCCAAACAGAACGTCCTGGGTATCGATCCACTGGACAGGCGAGGCAAGCTGGTACGTCAACAGCTCAACAAGCAACGTCGCTGCTAGACTAGCAATTTTTCCGGCGCTGTCCATCGCTGAATCAGTCCATCCATCAAGTACGCCGGCGACAATGGGCGACTTTGTAATGCCGTGGACCAAGCTAAAGTACTCGCGCGACACCTCGAATGGCACTGCTGTCAAATTGGGGATGTAGCGACGATGCAATGCAGAGTAGTCAATATTCTCGGGTCGAATATTTGCTTGAAGGAGTGCGCGGAACTCGTCGACACCCGGCAGCAGCTGGCTGGAGTGGAATGGAACGTCGATTCCCGGCAAAGGAATGGTCGCTCGACCGCGCACAGGCCAGCTGTCGATGGGATTGGCCAATACATCGCTAGCAATTTGAGCTATGTGCGCTTGCCAGTCGCCACCGGTTGGTGCTCCTTGCTTGGCAATAGCATCTAGCACCAAGCGCAGCGCAGCCAGCTGATGCAGTGTTCCAGCGGCAACATACTGAGTGCCACGCACGTTATAGTTAACAACCTCTAGCAGACCAGGACTTCGCTCACTGATCGCTGCAATCGCTATCGCTGGCACGCTCTCTTTAGCAGTGCCTCCCAGGCGAGACGGGTCAACGGCGACCATGCCGTACTGCGACCGGCCATGGACATCGCGCTTGACAGCTGACTGCATTAGCATGCCTCGGAAGAAGCCAAGATCCAAAACACTCTCAAGCGTAAGAATGCCGCTTATCGAAGCCAATGCAGAGTACTCGCCAAGTGAGTGGCCAGCCAACACAGCATCCACTTGAATCAGCGAATTGGCGCGCATGTCGGCTACTGCAGCTATAGCATAAGCAACCAATGTAACTTGCGTAAACTGCGTCGAGTTGAGCAGGCCAGTTGGCGACTGGTACGTGTAGCTCGATGAATCCGGCGTGATCTCAGGGAACAGCGGGATGGCATCTCCCTTGTTGCCGTCGTCCCTTCTAGTGAGGGATACATAGTGGCGTCGGATATTGGCGCCTTTACGCCCGCCAAAATGCACAGTCAGCTCCTTGGGGTTGTTGCGAACGATCTCGAGCAAAGAGACGCCATATTTGGCAAGCATGTAATGGTCTGCGCGGTCCCAGATGTCGCGAGCAGCAGCCGACTGCTTGTAGAGCTCCATGCCCATGCCAACCTCCTGCGAGCCCTGGCCGGTGAAGACGTAGGCCGTAGCGGGCTGCTCTATCTCGGCTGAGCACTCGAGCACGGGTCCGCCGCCGACCTTTGACGTCACGCCCTTGATTAGCATGCGCCCGCCCTTCATGCCGACGTGGAACAGCTTGGTCTGCAGTTGGTCCTTGGGCAGCACCATCCCGACAAAGTTAGCTTGGTACATGCGAATGCGCTCGGGCTCGTCGTCGGCAGCGTAGCACTCAACCAAGGCTCTTGTTGATGCGCTGGTCCACAAGCCATGAGTGATCGGTCCTGGCAATCCAGAAAAGTTGGCGATGTATGGATTGGTGTGCATTGGGTTGCCATCAGTCGACACCCTGGCATATTCCCAGTTCGAGTTAGGAACCTTGACTCGTAGTTGCTGCGACTTGTCCTGGGGAACCAATGCGTGGCCGCTATGGTCAAACAGTAGGGAATCGGAGACCGCCTCATGTCGGCGCAAGTATTCGACGACTGGATCCTTGGCCGACGTGCAGCCCTCAAAAAACACATTCGCAACATGTACCAACTGACCAGAGGCAGATTTGACGAGTACGCGGCCAGAAGTCAAGATGCTGGAGTAGACGCTCTCGCTCTTAAAGCGATACTTGGAGTCCAGGCGAAATTCAATGTCCAAACCATGCACAACACGCACCGAGGAGTCATCGCAGTACAAAAACCACTCCTTGGCTTCGAGCGCAGCAACATCGACGGCAGTAGCTAAATGAATGGTGAACCGCTGATCCAGCGCGTTCTCGAAGGTCTTGTCAATGTCGATAAAGTCGCCCCGGTACAAGAACAGCGATTCGATGGTGGCGATCTTCTCGCTACGGCGGTAGAGATTGGCGGATAGCGTGACTCTCCGCCCCAAAGGAGTGTTGACTAGACTGGCAACAACCAACTCGCTGCTGACTTTATCTCCGACCTTGAGCATCGTCGCGCCATCCACGATCTCGTACTTGTTATGCAGATGCAAAACCTTGAATAGGTCGCTGAGGACGATCGAGGATGATAATGCACGCAGCATGCTGGGCGTCGTTGGTACGATCATAAAATCCATTGGCACAAACAGGCTTCCACCGTCCTCGACTGAATAGTGTCTTGACCGATTACCGACGTTCTGACAAAACGCGCGGACGTGCTCCTTGGTGATGACAAACTCGTCACTGAGAAACTGGCAGTTGGTGTCAAAGGTGTCGGAATTGCCTGTATGAGCGCCGGTATTGCCAATCCAAGTGGCAATGTACAGTTTACGCCTTCGTACCTCATGTCCCTCAAATGCAAGGTGGATCGGCGTCAGAGGCTGCTGCGGCTGATACGTAAACATGTAGCAAAGGGAAGTTGTGCCAGATGCCACTTGGTGGTAGATGTTGAGCTCGATGACGCCATCGGGATTACGCTCGATCTTCAGCGCAAGAACATCGCCATCTTCCACAATCTCCAGCGACTGTGGCTGCTGTCCATCCACTCGCACAGTAACGACTTGGCCATGCCGTGGATGCATAGCTCGCTGAACGTAGTTGTCGACGTAGCTAGAGCCTTCGACAATCACCGGCGCAGTCAGCAAAGCACGAAGCCAGCTGTTGGCTGGACCGGCAAGGATATCGAGCCACATGCCGAGCTCTGGAAGCTGGTCCTGAGCGGCAGGAAGCTGGTATGTGCACGTCGAGGCAGTCACTTGCACACCGACATTTGCTGTCAAAGCTACCGCTCGTGGCTGCGCACCGACATACTCGACAACTGGGACATTTGCAGCATCACCACCATAGTCGCGGATAAGCAGCGCAGAAATGTGGCCGTAATAAACACCATCCAAGATGTCCTTGACCGGCTCGTTGACAACGGTAGAGTAGCGAGTGGCAACCGGGCCCTGTTGAATGGCAACGCGCTGCGGATCCTGACCAACCACTGCATCCAAGTCCTCCGACTGCCAAATGCTGTCCTTCAAAAACATGACAGAAAAGTCGGAATCCAGAACGGGGATAAACGGTACTGGCTTCTGGCCGCGGCGCTTGCAGATGCCAACAAAGAACTGAATGTCTCCCGAGTGCAGCAGCTGAGACTCGGCAGTCAGATATCTCGTTGTAAACGACAGCGCTAGCTCAAGAGGATGCGCCAGCCGAAGATCGGACACAATCGACATCTCGGGCAAGTCAACGCCCAGACGGCGCTCAACGCGAGCAACGAAATCAAGCACCAATCGCTGGTACGACTGGTGAATCCAGCGCTGCTGGTGCTTGACATACATGAGCTCGACCAGACGACTGATGACCTCGGTGTAGGTCATGTCCTCCAGATCCACCACGCGCCCATCAGCCTTGCGGCCAAACCACGGCCGGAAGTAGTCGCTGTTGAGGCGAGCGATGATCTCGTCCTTGCGGGCTAGCAACAGGGTGGCATGCTTCTCGGGAGGCTGATCGAGGATACTGGATCTCAGATCGGTGACCAACAACATTGCCCGTGTTGCCAAGAGATGGTTGAGTTCGCCGTATTCGCTTGTAACGGTTACAACCCCACCACTGGGACCCTCGTAGGTATTCTGCCACTCAGAATCGCGTAGACCAGGCGTGGAGACGATCAGCTCCTTGGCCGCTAAAGATGTGCCTGCCTCCTTGGCGACCATCACTCGCGACCCAAGCAAGATGCCATCGAAGGGCATCGGAGCGCGGCCAAATGCGACGCTCCAGTCACCAGTGAGGTACGGCAACGAACCCTCGGCATCGCCAAACCCAGACCCAGCAACAAGCACAATGTTGCGACAAGCGCGCACAGCTGCGTAGGTCTCGAGGATCGGCTGGTGAAAGTCCTCAAACGAGTGGTGACCACCGGCCCTGCCGCCCGTCCACTGCAAGACAACGGGGAAATCGGGATGAGCCTTGGAAATATTGACAACGCTCCGAATGGCCATGGTGGTGCTGGGCTTGAATGCAACGTGGCGGATGCCAGCAGTGCGCAGCGAGTCGATGATAGCCGTAGAGCTGTCGAGTGAAGGAACGCCGCCGCCGATGCACAGGCCAACGATAGGCACGCCCTTGGCACGCATGCGCAGCAGGGCAGGAAACTGGAAGCTCCACATGTGCTGGTTAATGTAGATGCAGTTGAGCGTAATCCCCTGCCCAGGCTTGGCCATTTTGACAAGATTGGCAATCTTGCGCTCCAAGTCGTTCTCTGTATGTATGCCACCGCCGCCCAGCTCTGCGTGATAGCCGGCGTCATTGATGGCAGCAACAAAGCTCTCGTTGGCTGTTGTAGGACCCATTCCTGCTACCATGACTGTCGGCGCTCCCAAAACGCGAGACATTGGCGTATCAATATGGAGCCCGCTATCGTGGGCGGTGCGGACTAGCTTGGGACCAAACTCTGCCAGCCAGTTGGGAGCAGCCGTGACATCGGTCAAATCAGTCTTGTGCAAGTCGGCGGCGGTGCCCAGATACGGCTTGGAGCTGCGCGAGACCAGAGCACCAGCACAAATAACTGGAATGCCCATGCCCTCAATGTTCTTGTAAGCCATCGCGCCAAAGCCGCTGAGCCCGCCTGGCCCAAAGTCAGCAATGTGAGTAACGCCAGGGCAACGAGTAGCCAGCGGCCAGTCGACGGGCAGCACGCAAATGCTGCTAAACAGGTACCAAGTCAGATCGGTCTCGGAGCGGATGTCGTGGCCGTCGTCGCTAGCACGAACGGCAATCTGCATATCGCTGGCGTGGAGAACCCACTGCTTCTCGACCGCAATGTCATACGCCTCGTCAGCTGCCGTCTCGAGCAGAGGGCAGTGGTACGGCGCAGTGATGGTCGTAAATTGGACAGCAATCACCGGCTTGCGCTGGGAAAAAGGAACACGCGCCTGGTCTGTATCTGGATCCGCTGACTCGCTGCGCAAGAAGGCAACAAGCTCGGCCGTAGATAAGAGTTCACTAGCGACGATAAACTGGTCCGCCGTGTTGACCACGGCCAAGTAGGCGTGCTCGGCCGGCGAGAGCTGGTGGCTGTTGAACTTGGCAATTAGCTGCTCCAGTACTGGTTTGGCAATCCCCTGGACCGATACCATGGGTCGTGGCTCTGAATCGTCGTTGTTCGTGTCCATAATCTTGTAGCATGGATACTTGAGCTGCGAAAGAGCGCCCGCCAAAAGCTGAATACCAAGGATTCTCTCGCCGACG
Source organism: Coemansia sp. RSA 2681 (assembly GCA_027577975.1). Taxonomy (NCBI): domain Eukaryota; kingdom Fungi; phylum Kickxellomycota; class Kickxellomycetes; order Kickxellales; family Kickxellaceae; genus Coemansia; species Coemansia sp. RSA 2681. The sequence goes on from JANBRY010000001.1 coordinate 71,055, forward strand.
TCATAGAAAGCCTGCTCGTCAGTAAAGGTAGAGAAGGCGGCAGCAATGCCAATTCCCTGGCTGTGGCCAATGGCGACTACAATATAGCAGCATAATGTAAAGTTAGCAGCTATAGTTGTTGACTCTTTGGGGTTAAATATTGAAGCGTCAACTGTGCATATCTTCTACAACTTACCTTTGAAGCGCTTGGTCAGTTCGCCGGGAGAGACCCCGAGGGTCTTGTACAAAACCATGACGTGCATCAGCTGGATAAGGGCGACAATCGGCTGGCAGACGGGAATCGACAGCAAGTACTGATCATCGGGCATTTCATCGACAACTGTCAGCCAGTGGATAACATCGAGGCCCTCGGAGTAAACAAAACTGACACGCTTGTCCTGCGACTCACGGTGCAGAAACGCCGACATGTGAGAAACAAATTCAGACAGCAGTGGGCGATAGACGTCGAGCAGCCACGCTGCCTCATCCAAGTAGGTGCTAGTGCCGCGCTGGCCGCCAAACATGGCCATTAATCCGATAGACTCGGCGGCAAACAGCGCGGGCAGTGGAGCGACAGGCCATACAGCAGGCGGCGTGCCGCTATGGCCGTTGACAATCGGCCAGGCTGAAAAGTAGCCCTTGAGCACGCGCTGGGCAGCAGCCTCATCAAGGCCCTGCGCTTGGACGATGATGTGGATGTCGCGGGTAGCAGTGCCGTAAGTCAGGCAAAACGCATCAAAGACAGCGAGCACAGTCTCGGAGCTTCCATGTTTGACACAGTGCTGGATAAAGGCAGCATGCCGCTCGATGGCGCTAAGGGCCTCAGGCGAATCGGCGGCAAATGAAAGAGATAGCTCTCGAATAGAAGATGCAAAGATGACAGGCACTTCAAAGGCAGCGGCAGCAGAGCCGTGCTCCAGCTGGACCTTCTCAAGAGCGGACATTGGGTTACTATGGGCAGCGAATAAGATGGGTAGCCGGTAGGAGATAATAAGGCAAGATGTGCAAAAATATGAGGCTATATCGGGTAGGCGATAAAAGGCAACCTAAAGGTGCCATTTCAAAAGATGGTGATGTTGGAATCGCTTGCATTCGCTTTTTATGTAGTTTGAAGTCTGCATTTGAGGCTAAAAGACTATAGTGGCCCATGATCTAATGTGCTTTTAGCCATGTTCAGTTTTGCCCCCAAGACAATGATGTAGCCACCTCAAGGTGGGCGTCTGATTCAAAAAGAGACCCGTGTGAACCAGTTGGTAAAACAGCGTCATTGTTGATTCAACTCGAGACTCAGTTATAAGAGAGAGTCGCAATCAAAAAGGGTGGAAACAATGATCGTGGCTGTGAACAAACTTTTTGACTCGTGGCTGTTTACTCGCTACAAGATAATACCACTAGCTCAGCTCGGGCGTTTTTTGTCTCGCGTCTTTCTTCTCATGTGGACAAGCTTTCTGAAGCTATCTGCGAAGGGGGTTCAGAAAAAAAAAACAATGTAGGTTGCTAACACAATTTGTGTTGGCAAAAAATGGCTTTACGCCGCAATATATCTAAATAATAGTATACCATTGTGCAATTTCTTGATAGCTGCTGCACTTTGCGCCCAGCACTATTTCACTTCAATAACCCTTCCAAATTATCAAGCGCTACTTGTGCAATCCAGCCGTTTCAAGGCAAAATGCAAACTTGATGGCGTGTGAATTGGTCACACACCACTGTATTATGCCACATTCTTGGAAACATTGTTTACAAAAGGCAAACAATGTGTCGTTAGTCTTCACTTCGTTCTAAATAACGAGGATTACTCGCAAGTGCAATTGGCTATTGCCAATTGCGCCATATGCATGTTTGCGTGTGGCATACGCTCGTGCATCGATAAGTACAATGTATAGTATCAAAGATAACATAGTAAACAAGTAGATCATGTGTTGCTCTATTGTAGGGGAGCAAGCATTTGGAATGGCTCGGCATCTTTGGAGTATGCAAAAGTAAACGCGTAGTGCTGCGCCAAAAGCGTAAACTCTTCCCACTCGTCAAGGAACTCTAGCTTGGCCAAGCGCGCTCGCTCGCTCTCGTCTATACAGCGATCGTGGTAGTCAGCCAGATCAACCGCCGTAGCCGAGTGCCAGCCCCGGGAGAGAAAGCGCTGGCTAGTGCTCTCCAGCGTCGGGTGTGCGTGCAAGCCTCGGAGCTCTATTTGGCGCGCGCGCAAGTTGTCGATCATCATCTGGCCAAAGCGATCGTCGGGTCTGATCTGCTCGTAGGTCAGAATGGCAGCATTCGGAATCGACTGCGTGACCCAGTCGATGATTTGGTCAGAGTGCTGCGGATCGAGGTAGATAAGCACGCACTCGCTGAGGAACAGCGTAGGCTCATTGGGATCGAATCCACGCTCTACGAGTTTTGGAACCACGTGTGTTTTGAACTCGCGCAAGTCTCCGGATATAAGCGAGTACCTCGACGAGTGCAACTCGGAACCGCCCAATGCGACCTTGGTGTCCTGAGGCAATAGCGCCTTGAGATCGGGGTGTCGGTAGATGATGGCGGCCTTTTTGGCCGTGATCTCGGCGAAATCGATTTCAAAGAACTTGCCAACGCTCAGTCCCTCCTTCTCCAATATGAAATACGAAGTGTCAAACCCTGCGCCCAGAACAACAATTTGGCCACCCGAAGTGGTGGAAGTGGCCGCCAGAGCTTGGACAAACTGGCACAGTGTGTTTTGCACGCCGTGGAAGCGACAGTAGGTGCCGCGGTTGATC
>JANBRY010000002.1:0-11159 GCA_027577975.1 Coemansia sp. RSA 2681
TTTTTTTGGAAATATTTATATTTTGAATACCTTTTTTCCTCGCTTCTTCCTATATCGCCGCATGTTTACGCCACTCCAAGAAGCGCTAAAGAAGCTGCGCGAGGTCAGAGAGACCGAGCAGCCACAGCCCAAGCGCCAGGCAGTGGCTGCACCGCCGAATCCTCAGAGCAGCGTCAATGCTGGTAGCGCCGATATGGACGGCATGGACGACATGGACTTTGACTTTGGCGACGCTGACGTCTTTGACGATCTGTTGGTCGATGACATGGCCACGGGAGAGGATGCGCCGACTGCAGCCCAACTACTTGGACCAACACCAGCCCAGCCACCGCGACTCTCTCCGGCCACGCAGCAAAGCGCCTCACGGCTAGCCGCCTTTACTTACAACAAGCCAGCCCAGAGGACTGTAGCATCTCAGCACCAGCCCAACAATAGCTCGCAGGTTCTCAATGGGTCGCAGAGACCCAATGTATCACAGGTGCCCAGCAGATCGCAAGTGCCCGCCAGCAACTCACAAACACCCAGCAGATTGCAAGCGCCGCCTGCTCCCTCTCTTTCGCGCCAAGCCAGCGGCGAGGCTTCGCAGCAAGACCCGTTCGCTACGCCTCGCCCTGGGAGCAGCAGTTCCAGAGTCTCCGGCCAGCCCAGTGACTTTGTGACAACAATAGTGAGCACTACCAGGCGCCGCATTTCGTCGCTAGCTCAACAGCGCCAGGAGATCCCAGGTCCCGCTGGCTTGGTTGGCAAGCCCATTCAATGCGCCATTGCGCCCACACAACGACCACAATCGGCCTTCAAAACGCCAATGTCGCGCCGAGCCCTCAATGAGCAGTCCAGCGATGTGGACTTTGAGGGCGGCACCTGGGCTGCCATGCTGGATCACCTTGGCATGCCGCCATACGGGCCGCTGACCGCCAAGAGCGTGGTCAGGACTGAGGAAAAGGCCGCGTGGCCTATTAGCCGCGTGTTGGAGCTGACTCGCTCGCAAAAGATACCGACAATGCTGGTGCAGCTCCGCGAAATTGGCAGCTCCGAGTCTGACGCTGGGGCCGTTGTCGTTGACCCTACTGGCGAGATGAGTGTCTCCATCCACCACGCCGTGATGCGCCGCGTTGCCTTTCCCCTGGCTGCCGGCACGTCTATTATCTTGCACAACGTAGCCGCAGTGAAGATGGCCGGGTGGCCGCCCTTTCTTGTTGTTACAGGCGGCACCATCGAGCAGATCTTTACAGTGAAGAGCGCCGGAACTCGCGAGGATCCAGTCGTCATAGAGGATACTCAGAGAAGCTCCAACCTTACGCCCACTCGCCCGCCCCAGGCTACCAACAGAAGCTCTGCCAGACCAACCAGTCCGAGGACCGCTGGCTTGCGTGCGGGCGCAACCCAGCCAGCGGTTGATCTGGACGATGCACTCGACCTGCTGCCAGACGAGGCACTATTAAACTACAGCGACGACGGCGGCGATATTGATCTGTTTTGAGGTCGCTACTTATATTTACTGGGCTCACAACGAACTATTATAAAAGTTGGCCCGCTTCAGCTCCAGCGCCTTTTTGTACGGAGGGCTGATAGGAAGTTGTGCTGGGTCGCGAGGACGATATGGCTCAGCCTTGTTGGCATCTAGCGAGTATGTCATGTCTGCATCGAATCCGCGCAAGTCGCCACAGGCTACAAACGGCACTATCACGCGATTGCTGCCAGTGATAGGGTTGCTAGCGCCGTAGGGAACGTCCATCAGCGGGTTAGCCATGTTTGGCACGTAGTCAGCCGGCGGGTTATAGTCAATGCACACGATAAACGCCTCGATACTCGAGTTTCGCGAGGACCTGGGCTTGGCTACGTGCACTGTACGGAAGAAGATCTTGAGCTGCGCATACAGCAGCGTCACGTCTTTGCCGCGGAAGATCTTGGCCACAAACGTGCCGCCAGCGCGCAGGACGTGTGTAGTGATGTTCAGCGCCGCTAGAATGAGCTGCGCCTGGATGTACTCGTCCAGATCATGCAGGCCAGTGACATCAGGCGCGCCGTCGCTGACCACCAGATCCGCCTGTGCGCCGTCAAAATGCGAGATGATCTGCTCGGCTGTCGACAGCTTTGTAATGTCGCCTTGGATTTGGACTACGCCAGGCAGCGGCGCCATGGCCTGCAGATCCACTGCTACTATCTGTGGCTCGTCGGCGCCGTTCTTCTTGAGCTCCTTGCTGAGCACTTGCGACCAACTCCCGGGTGCGGCGCACAAGTCGACTGCTCTGGTGACACCCTGAAAAATGTTGAATTCCTCGTCAACCTGTAAGAGCTTGAAAGCACTGCGCGCGCGCCATCCCTGCTCCTTGGCCAGCCGGTAGTAAACGTCGCGCTTGTCCTTTGAGGGTTTGCCCATTTTGCGAATAATAATCAGCGAAAGAGTAAGAGAAAAAAAAAAAAGAACCAAATTGACAAAGCACAGAAGCAAGGCGGGTCTGATCTTGCTGATCTGGCCCCTTGCCCATACAGGGCTCAAATGCAGCGACACTGTTATCAGCTGCGCAAATTCTAGAACCGCCAATGCTCGCTCACTCTCGTCCTCCTCCTCAGTCCCAGTCAACTCGCAATGACATCACGGCAGATAGTGTCGTATGACGACTTGTACAGCGCTGATGAGGCTGAGCGTGCAGTGCAACCTGAGCAGCAGTCGCAACAACGCCCAAGCAGCGCCTCTAGCCACACCAGCATTGAGGATGACAAAGACGCTGGTGCTGGCGACGATCTTTGCGCAGGAGACATAGTCAGTCAGCCGGGCGTGTGGGACGACTCTGAGCTTGTCCGGGCATGGGATAGCACGATTGAGGACTATCGCAAGCACCATGCCAGCATGCTGGGCGACAGCGCGTTCCGGGCGACAATGCACGAGTCTGAGAGCAAGGTGGGCCAGTGGAGCTCGGTCACTGAGAGCGCTGATGTGGCGGAGACGGCAAGTAGCAAGAAGCGCCGGCGCGACTTGGACGCCAATTCAAGCGCCATTGAGCCTGGATATGAGGCTAGCGAGGCAGTGCAAGATTACGCAAGCGCGCTGCCAACATATCCAGAGGCGCCGCTGACTGAAGAAGACGCGCTAAGCAAGCTCAACATGGCATGGTACCACGCTGGGTTCTACGCAGGATACTATCAGGTAACTTATCCAACTAGTATTTTTTTTTTCTTGATTAATGCTTGTTGAGGATGTTGACGGCAAAACTAAACTAGCAAGAGATGTAGGCATATCGATCGGGCATCGGAAGCAAGTCCGCCGCAAGCGCTGATGAGGCTAATGCCGATGCAGCCATGGAACAAGATCAAGCCATATGAGTCGATCCAAAGCTCGCCGTCTACCGTCCACACGCATTGGCGCCGCGGTTCGTCCTGGAGGGCATGCTGCACCTTGTCAGACGGCAGGGCCCTTTGCCTGCTTGGCCAACTACCACCACCATCGTTATACCAAGAGCCAGAGTTAGTGTTAAAGAGTTATTGCGTCCAATGGTAAAATGATGGCTATTAGCTATACTTACATCCTGCTTCTTGCGCATCATCTCTGCGTCGCGCTCCTTCCTCTGCTGGTGAGTGAGGCCGTCCTCGGGCTTTTTGCCGCCGTTAGCCTTGTCCTGCTTCTTCTGGGCCTTGGCGCGAGCCAAATCGCGCTGATTTCCGCGAGTCATTTCGGTTGAAAGTAGAAGAGAAAGGAGGGGTGATGATAACAAGGGCCAATAGGCACAAAAAACAGAGGACAAATAGACACAAATGTAAATTTGCAAGAAGGGAGCGCACAGACAATGACAATGATTGAATCGTTGAATAAATGCCATGTATGGGAATGGCTCAATCTAAATATTCGCAAATTTTGGCTAGGAGCTCGCCCTCGTGGTCCTGAGACATCTCCCAGATCATAACCCCGCCCAGCCCACGCTTCAGCACGTAGTCGGCCTTCCAGCTGACGGCAATGGCGTCCTCAAAGGAGATCAGCACGCGGTCGCTGGCGCTGTAAAGGATGGGTGCCTTGGCAGCGTCGTCCCAGTATGAAGAAAAATTGGAGCCAGGCTGCAGATGGCTCTTGCGCAGGGCCTTATAGTCAAAGCTGCCCGCCTCCCAAGTGCCCGCTGGCACGCCCGAAAATGCACAGCCAAGGCCAGGGAGGTTGGGCGAGGCGCTGGCGTGGTGGTCGACGTTGCTGAATCCGCGTCCGTAGAAGCCCAGGCCCAGAACAACCTTGTGTGCGGGCACGCCTCGGTTGATGTAGTCAGAGACGGTGTCGTTGCCATTGATGCCAGAGTCGCCAGCCGAGGGCCGGAACAGGTTCTGCTGGTGGCCAGTGACCTTTGACCACGAGCCGGCGTAGTCATAGGCCATGATGTTGATGTGGTCGACGACCTGCGCTATGGCGGCCAGGTCCAAGTGGCGATACACCGAGGGCGCGGCTGACGTGGCAATGGTGATTTCGTAGCGGCCAAAGCGCGGCAGCGGCAGCTGAGAGTCGAGGTAATGGCGGAGCTCGTGCAAAAGCTGCAAGTAGTTGCGGCCGTCGTCGGGCGAGTGCGGATTGCCGTCCATGCCGCCCTCGACTGGGTGCTCCCAGTCAATGTCGATGCCGTCGAACTTGTACTGCTGCAAAAAGGCTCCTACCGAGCGCACAAACTCTGCTCGCGAGTGCTGCGACGCTGCCACGGCCGAGAACCCGCCCGACCAGGTCCACCCGCCTATGGATATCAGCGACCGCAGCGCCGGGTTGCGGCGGCGCACGGGGCTGTTGTCGTTGTTGAACTCGCCATAGTTGCCCTTGACGTCGCCCTCGCCATACTCTGTGCTCGAGTACGGCTTATCCACGTCAGCCCAGGCGTCGCCAACCTGGATCCTGTTGTTCTCCAGCTTGGCAAAGGCGTAGTTGATGTGGGTCAGACGCTCCACGGGCACGTCGGCGGGAAAGTAGCCGCGGTCGTAGATAGACCACGCCGTAAAGTAGCCGATTTTGCGTGCTCGAGACATTGGCGCCTTGCGAATTGGCTGGCGCGGGATGTAGAGAACGAGTGAAAGCAAAACAAAAGTGAGGAGAAAGAAGACGGCCTGCCTTGACCTAGAGTCCATCGTGTGCGGCATTTTGCTGTGTGGAAAAAGGGGAGAGAGAGCTGGTGGGGGGAATCTTGGCGGGAGAGAGAAAAACAGGGTGTATTTTATTCCAGTTTCTAGCGGTGATGTCACTGCGGCTAGTCAGGCATTATTAGCGCTGCTGCTGCGCCCGGCAGCCTTGATGCCTAGGCGGTCAACCAGCGACTCGGGCAGCAGCAGCGTCGGGGACATGCGTGGGAAGCCGGCTGGGTTGCAAAATGTAAAGCCCACGATGCCAAGAGCGGCGTGGAGCGGGTCAGGAAACTCGTCTGGGAACTTTGCTATGCCGCCAAAGCGCGTTTCGCATTGGACCAGGAAGGCGGACACTGCGCCAGCATCGACCAAGTCGTGGCCGCCCAGAAGCTCGACCGCCGCCCCGACCCAGAACGAGTAGCACGAGTCGGCGGGCTTGTTGACGCGGCCCTGGTACCCGTCGTTCTGCCTCTGCAGGGCCCACTTCAGGGTGCGCTGGCGGTCCGGGATTGCGTCGAGCCGACCCATCAGAGCAAGGCTGGCCACGCAGCAGTACAAGTGCCCGCCATGCGACTCTTGGAACGGCGCCTGCGTCATGCCGCCGTCCGGGTTGCAGCAGCTCACAATGTACCTGACTGCGGCGTCCCTGTCGACCCCGCTCCAGTCGTCCAAGATGGCGGAAATGGCGCACGCGCAGTAGATGAACCGCGGATCGCGCTCGGTTGTGCCGGGGTGCGGAGCAAAGCAGCCCGAGTCCTGCTGCAGACACCGCAGCGCCTCGACTATCGCCGGCTTGTCGACTCGCGAGAGGTCGTCGCCCAGGAGCAGCAGCGCACATAGTGCCGAGTACGTGCCAGCGACGTTGGCGCTGTTTGCGGGCACGTAGTCGCACAGGTCGTGCGGCCCAAACAGGCTCCCGCCGCGAAAGCCGCAGTACGCAGCGCTGAGCTCGGTTCCGTCGCCAAGGACTTGCTGTCCGTAGATCCACTCGACCATCCCTTTCTTCTCCTCTGGCGAGCAGGCCTCGTCCAGCTTGCCCAGTGCTGCCAGCCCGACCAGGCACAGCTGAGCAAACGTCATGCGCGCCGCGTCGAGCGATGTCATCTTGTGCGGGAGCCCGTTTAGGCAGATGCGGAAGTACCGCGCATGGCTGTCCACAGCGAGCTTCGTAGCCATGGAATATGAGAAAGTTGATGTTAAAAGGCGATCGAGTCGATAACAGCGCGATGGATGCACAGTGCACATTGTTGCTGATGGCCGAGTTCATGCATTATAGTCCTGTATGGGCACAAACAAGCTAGCTACGTCTAATCTCACGCCATGCCGCGGCTGGCTAGGAACTCCTTGACTCTGCTTCGATCAACGGTCTGCACAAAGTACTCGCCGCCGCTGTCAGTCCAGCTGACGCATTGGCTCCAGTACGGGTATCGGCGTATCTTCAGGATGCTCTCGGGCGAGTATATGTTGCGCGCGCTGATCTTGTGGTCTGGCGTGACAAACGGCTTGAGCGAGATGATCTTGGTTCCCTCCTTGAGATCCAGAAACAGCTGCAGGAGATGCTGGTTAAGCGCGCTGTCAAAGGCATAGTTGTTGACCAGCAGCACATCGGCCTTGGGCAGCAGCGCCTGTACGTTAGAGCTCTCGCAAAAGTCGCCGCGCCACACCTGCACAGACCCATGGCGCAGCTTGTACAGGCGCATGCGGTGCTCGAACTCGCGTGCCTGGCGCTTGGCGAAGCGCGCTGGCACCTTCATGATCTCAATTCCACTCGCATTACACCCGGTTTGCGCGGCAACCTGCAGCACCACGTTTCCGATGCCGCAGCCCAAGTCAACAAAGGTCGATGTGTGCGTAATATTCGTGCGGTTGATAAACTCGTTGACCAGCGTCGGCAGTATCTCGCCGTAGACGTTGTTGGAAAAGGCCTTGTACTGGCGCAGCGAGCCGACAGTTGGCGCCACAATGCGGTTGTAAATCTGCTCAATGACGTGGATTGCCAGCTCCGATGGAATGTGGTTTTCGTCAAAGCACGCGCCAGTGCGCCCAGAGTCCCGCTCGGCATCGAGCAGGGCGTTGAACTCGCTGACAGCTCGCACAAAGTCGTTGCCGTTTCGGCGGTTGCGTGCGCGCTCCAGCCGCCGCATAACTCCGTTCTCCTTGTCGCCGCAAACCTGATGCTTGAGCTCGGGCGAGTCCACAAGATATGTGGCTATGGCGCGGATGGTCGATATCAGATCAGTGACTGGCAGGTACTCGTCACGGGGCTCAGCATCCCGGTCGTACGACTTTGGCATGAGCAGCGAAAAGGTCTCACTGGCACCCGCGGCCGGCAGGTGCAACTCAATGGTCGCTGGGTTGCTGCTGCTGATGCTGCTGTTGCTGCTGCCACCGGGCTCCTCCCACGTAAAGTAGCTCTCGTAGGGAGTCTCGCTCTGCTTTATTGCATCGCCCGAGTTCACAATGGCCACTGCAGGCGTATCGGCGTCGTTATCATCGTCAGGCTCCTCGGCAGATGGCAAAGGAATAGCAGAGGCAGTGTCGGCACTGCGCCGGGCCTTTGCACTCGTGCTGGCGGGCACACTAGAGCATCGTTCAATGCTGAGCTCTGGGCTTGCTGGCGTGGCTCTTTGCTGGCGCGACTTGGGTTGCGGAGAACGCCTCGGCGATCGGCTCCGTCCAGCAGCGAGCGCTGCCTGCTTGCGCGGACGCGGGGATCCAGGGAGCGAACCCACCCGCTCACGGTTGGCGTTGACAACACCCCTATCTCTAGCAGAAGTGGTTATCGCGCCTGCTGCCCGCCTCACATCATATCGGGCAGTGGTAGTAGTAGTGGGTCGCATTGCCTCCTTGTCACAGCTGGCTGGCTCTAACCGACGCTGGCGCAGAGGTGGGCTGATGTTGTTGCTGTTGTCCGATACAGAGGTTGAAATTCGCGTAGATTTGCCAACGACTCTCTCCTCAACGCGTATAGTTACAGTTTGCTGGGCGTTGGGCGGGGCGGCGCTCTTTGACGGGCCAAAGAACAGGTCCATTATAAGAAAATTAAAAAATAAAGAATAAATAAAAATAATTAAAGTTGAGGAGAAAGAGGTTGCGGACAGGCCACCACTCCTGCCCCCAACTATTTCTAGACATTTATTTTTTATTTATCTTTTTTTGCGCAACCTTTAAGCATATATCTATGTATTTCTTGACATTAATTTTATTATATTATATTTTATTTTATCTTTTTTGCGCAACTTTGAAGCATGTATATATCTATTTCTAGACATGTAGGATGCAAAAAGTCGGCAGTGAATAATTAATTAAAGATCGCGGATATGAAAAAAGTGGCACTCCTACTTAAAAGAGGCGTCGCCGGAGCGAACGTGCTGAAAGTGCTCGATCAGCGCCTGGACAAACGACTGCTCGGCAGAGGAGCCGGCAAAGACGTCCTTGAGGTCGCTGCCCTGGTTGCGCAAGAACGACGGGCCAAAGACCAGGGCCAGGCTGCTGCAGTCCATCTTTGTCCTGGCCTGCACGGCGGGCTGCAGCAGGTACACCAGGAACTCCACCAGGTAGCGGATGACGCGCTGCGACGACTCGGGCACCATCTCCAGCACGGCGGACACGGCCTGGGCGTCGCCGGGCGTGGCCACCATGCACGCGTCGTACAGGGGCTCTGGGATCAGCGGGTCGGCGAGGTCGCGCAGCCACTCCTTGAGCAGCGACGCTGGCACGTTTGGGTCGTGGATGCGCGAAAAGTCGGGATGGCCAGCCTCGATCTGCAGGCGCGCCATGGCCACGGCGTCGGCGTCGCCCGGCACGCGGAAGAGGCCCTCGGCGCGGTCGCCGCCCAGCGCGCCGATCAGCGCCGTCAGCTGCTCAAGCACGCGCGGCAGGCCCGAGTGGCGGCTGGTCAGCTCCGGGTCGGCCATGATGTCGGCCAGCGCGCCGCCGAACACCAGCGGCCGCTCAGGCACGGTCAGCGCCAGGCGCAGCTCGCGCGCCGAGAGCTCCGCCGTGCGGCTGCCCGTGCGCTTGACGCGCGCCAGCTGCAGGCGCAGGAAGCGCCGCAGCGCCAGCGTCGGCACGGGCGCGGCGCCGACAAAGGCCTCGAGGTGCGGGAGCAGCAGCTGCGTGGGGCGGAAGGCGTACAGCAGCACGCCGAGCAGCGCCCACCCGCGCTCGGCCGCGCCGGCGCTCGGGTTGCCCGTGACCTGCTTGGCGAGCTGGCACAGCACCTCGTCGCGCAGCAGCTGGTGGCGGATGCCGCGGTTAGCCAGCCACAGCACCTCGGCGAAGCGCTCCGCGGCCGGCACGTCGGCGTCGGTGTTGCCCATGTGGCGCTGGATGACCCGGAAGCTGCGCACGGCGTCGCGCGTCAGCTCGCGCGGCAGGTTCAGCAGCGGCCGCGTGATGGCCTCCGACGTGTACGACACCATCTCCTCCAGCGGCACCTTGCGCCGCAGGAACCCGCGCTTCTGCGCCGCAAACTGCGCGCTGGCAAACGCCCGCATGCCGCACAGCCGCCCGTCGGCGCTGATCGACGGCATGCTGCGGTTGCGGCCCGAGTGCAGCATCACCGAGCTGGCCGAGTCGTGCGGACTGTAGTCGAGCGTGCTCATGCGCGTCGGGCCCACGGTCCCGTAGTGCGGCTGCTCGCTGTAGTCGCGCGTCGGGCCCACGGTCCCGTAGCGCGGCTGCTCGCTGTAGTTGCGCGGCCGGCCGCTGGCGTTCTCCGCGCGCGGCGCCTGCTCCGAGCTGCGGAAGTACTCGACCGTTGCCGAGGCGGGCACCCTGTAGTCGGCGTGGGGGCCCAGGCACGTGTCTGCCGCGCAGCTGTCCTCCTCGCTTTCGTCGTGGGCGCCTGCCGCCCCGCCGGGGCACAGCGTCTCCTTCAGCGTCTCCAGGGCCGTCTCGGACTGGCTGTGGCGCTGGTTGGAGAGCCGCCGCTGCTCCTTGGTGCTGGGGCTGGCACCAGCAGGGCGCGTGCCCGACTCTAGCCTGTGCTGTGCATCGGCCAGGGACGAAAGGCGCCCGCCGTAGCTGTCGCCGTCGCAGTCGCAGTCCCCCAGCGACTGAGCAGAGTCAGCTGGTGACTGGGCAGAGTCAGCTGGTGACTGGGCAGAATCGGCTGGCGAGGCGCCGGCTGCCGCAGATGCGCCGGGCACAGGCAGCGCGGACTGCTCGTGCTCAGAAATGCCCGCATCAGCAGGCTCGGGCCCGGCACTATTCGCACCAACAGGCTCGGGACCGGCACTATTCGCATCAGCAGGCTCGGGCCCGGCTGCGGCCGAGGCCTTTCGCCGGTGGCGCGAGCCAGAGGCGGCAATAGAGTTTTTGCGCGAGACGTGGCCATCCGCGCTGCGCAGCGAGGCGCGGGAGGCCTTGCGGGTCAGCATGTCGACGTGCTCGCTGGTGAACGCCATGGAGCCGCGGTTGGAGACGACAATCGACAGCCGCTTGCCGACGGACGAGGTCAGCAGGGCGTGGAACGGCACAATCGTGGCATACTCGGGCGGATCCCACTCGGTGGCGCCCGTGGTGGAGTTGTAGTAGTATGGGACGCCAGTCTCTTCGTCGACCAGCTCCCACCACTCGCCGTTCGGGTCGCGGGCCGCGCTACAGCAGGCAGAATATAATAAAATAGAATACGCCCATGCCAACAATGAACGCGCGACGGGATACAATTAGCCTGGGTGCGCCGGGGAGGGAGCGAGCTGCATCTGGATGCAGCTAGCAATCGTCAAGAACAACGCAACGAGGGCGCCGCCAGCAAGCGGAGGAAGAGGAAGAGGAAGAGGAAAAGGAAAAAAAAGGAAAAAGAGAGCAGCATACATGCCAGCAGCAGCAGCAGCAGAGACACTTACATGGACGAGTCGGGGCGGGCCCAGCTGCACTGCCCAGTGACCTACAGGAGATAGCAGCAACGCCGTTCAGAAGCATGGATGAGTGAGTGGGTGCGTGCGTGCGTGGATAGATAACAGCCAGATCGGCGCCAGAAGACGGATGGCGTACTGTGTTTGCGTAGACTACGCGGCTGGTCTGCGGGTCGTAGAGCTCGAGCCACTCGGGCATGCCAGCAGCAGCCG
>JANBRY010000002.1:11256-37625 GCA_027577975.1 Coemansia sp. RSA 2681
GCGTACTGTGTTTGCGTAGACTACGCGGCTGGTCTGCGGGTCGTAGAGCTCGAGCCACTCGGGCATGCCAGCAGCAGCCGCGGTTTCTGGTAGTGCTGCGGTGTTTGGGCTCATGAGTAGGCGGCGGGCATCAATACAAATTACAAATAAAGGAATAGAAAATACACTAACAATGAAGCAGGCTGGATGGATGGAAGAAGAAGAGAGGAGCGCCAGCGAGGCAAGAAGCGACAGACACCGGCGGCTGACTTGTTTGCCAGCAGCGGCAAAAGCAGCAGTAGCAGCAGGCAGGCGGGCAGGCAGGCAGGCTCCAGCACCAGTAGCCAGTAGTGGCGGGCGAGAGCTTCGGGCCAACGAAGCACAAACAAACGAGGGGGGGGGATAACGGGGCGCCAGGAAGGAAGCAGAGAAGCAGCCGCGGTCAGCCCGCCCGCCTGCCTCCCTTCCCTGCTGGGGAAGCAAAGCAGGGATCTGCACCCGCCCAGAAAGCGCCGAACAGCCCTTGTCGCCTCTGGCCCGCCGGACAGCAGGGACGCGTACATGCACGCCCGCCTTAGACTCTTGACGCCCTACACGATAACAAAGATACACTCAGACACCACACCGCAAAACAAACAACACCGCCATCAGAAAGCCCTAGTAGTAGGCCTCTGTGCCCTCCCCTTGCGCGGCCCATCCCAGCCCATCCCATTCCACACGGCGTCCCTTGGCTGTGCCGGGTTGCGCAGGCAGGCAGACAGGCAAGCAGGTGGTCCTCTCGCAGGCTCCTCGGGCAGTTTATTCTTTTCATCATCTGGCGTGGATCGACGACAGGTGTCACTCTCCACTCGCCCGCTCACATGCTCTACCAACGACTGCTGCTGCTGCCCAAGTTGCACCGGTCTGGCATCAGCGCGTGGCTTGTTGCTTTTATTTGGTTCTTCAGAGCGCCGGGCTTTGGTGCAGGAGCGCTGAGGAGGGCCGAAAAAGAATGCCAGAAGAAAAACGAAAACACTCGCACTCCTGCCGCCCTCTCCTCCGCCGCACGAGCAGCAGCAACTCCACCCTCCCACGCCGCAGCCTGTGGGCCACAGGCTTGGCTGCCCGCCGCGCAATGCCGTGCCCTCAGCTAACGGCCGCCTGTCCCCCAAAAAGTTCCTGCTCCTTGCTCTCGCAAGGCCAGCGTCTAAAGGTCCAGGCTCCAACCGAGGAGGCCGCGTCAGGCGGATAGCACACGCGCAGGAGGAAGAAGAGAAGCCGCTCGCCAGGGGGAGAGAGAGCTCCATGCATACGTGGCCAGCACGCCCAGCCAACTAAGCCTGGACGAAGCATAACCCAGCACCTCCGCCTAAAGGAAGAGAGCCGGGCGGCACACGAGGGGTTAGAAAACCTCTTTGTGAAATCGGTACCGCTGCCAGCGGAGCAAAAAAGAAGTGCGGCAGATCCGCACCTCCGCCGCCTCCAGCCAGCCGCCGTCATCCACAAAGCCTTCTTGCTGAATGTGAGCTGAGATACCGCCGCCGGGGCACGCCTAAGCAGCAGCAGCAGAGCGTCGTCGAATAAAGACAAGTGAAAGCGAGGTGTTGCGAAGGCAAGAGAGAAACCTTGGCTTGCGGCCTGGATTTGGTTGCCCAGCAGCGTCTCACGCGGTGGCCAGCTTCCAGCGAGCCGCCGACGCACACAGGAGCCGCTGATTAAAAGCAGAATCATGACGAAGCTGCTGCGACAGCATGCTCAAGGAGTGGGGCCGCCGGACTTTGCCCAGCTTTTGCATTTCTCTCTCTGTGTGCGCCCTAATTCAATAGTTGCCCTCCTTCTTTCGCCCACTTAAACACACATCTTCCGCTCGCCAAGAATGAGCACGTTTGTGCAGCGCGTGGCCTCGGCTGCCAATCTCAACGAACACTCGGTCAATCCGAACTCACACTGGGTCAATCTGAAGGGTACGTTGGTGCCACAACGACACCACAAGCCCCGCCTTGCTTGCTAGGATCCAGCCACGACTCGCCACCACCACCACTACGTCTGACACAGCTACTAACAACAGGCTTTCATTGTACTGCAGTGTCTCCCTTTAGGCTCCTGGACGACAAACATCGTGCTAGTAATTGTATTTCGGCTAGTCTTTGGCGTACTTCCGTGGTCGACGCCCGAGCTCTGTTGGACCTTGACCAACCTCTCATACTGCCTCTTCCAGTACATCATGTTCCATGGCATAATCGGCACTCCGTTTGAAGTCAACCAGGGCGCCTACGACAACCTCACCCTGTGGGAGCAGATGGACAACGGCGAGCAATACACGCCGACGAAAAAGTTCCTGACCGTCGTCCCCATTGTCGTTTTCCTCCTGAGCACGCATTACACATACTACGACGTGCCCACCTTTATCATCAACTTTACCGCTGTGCTGATCGTTCTGATCGCAAAGCTCCCAGCATTCCACCGCGTGCGGTTCTTTGGCATAAACATGGGCCAGAATGACTACAACTAGCGAAGCGCAAGTGCTATGAGTAGTGACGTGGTGGTGGTGGTGGTGGTGGCGGGCGGAGAGGCCAGGATGCCGGGACGCCTAACCTCCCTACCCAACAACTCCCCTTGCGACAAGCGCTACTCGCAAGGAGGGAGAGCGTCACAAGTCGCTCCTCAGAAAGCACGAATACCTTTGTAGCTCCACTTGTAATATCAAAGCTCGTAGTTGCCACTTGTCTTTTTATTGCTATGCTCTCAATACTTGCTCTTTTTTTCATTATTATTTGTTCTCGTTCTCAGCTATCGCGATATAGCCAAGGCACCTAAGAGGTCATGTAGGTCTTGGGGTCGATCTCGGCAGGAAGCTCGGTGATGTTGACCTCAAAGCGCTCTTGCACTGACTCGAGGACCTTCTTGTCCTCATCCGTCGACACAAAGGTAATGGCCAGGCCCTTGGTGCCAAAACGACCAGCACGGCCAACGCGATGGAGGTAAGGGTCAGCGCCATCAGAGATGTCGTAGTTGACGACAATGTTGACGCGCTCGACGTCGATGCCGCGGCCAAAAATGTCGGTGGCAACCATGATACGCTTGCTAAAGTCCTTGAACTGCTTGTACGTCTCAATGCGCTCCTGCTGAGTCATGCCCGAGTGGATGCACGTAGACGAAAAGTTGCAGCTGTTCAGGAGCTTGTTCAGGAGCTTTGCACGCTGCACCGACTTTACGAAAATCACCACCTGGTTGAACTCGAGCGAGTCCAAGAGGTCGCTCAGCTTGCGGTTCTTTCCCGCCTCAGGCAAGGTCACGTAGTACTGCTGCAGTCCGTGCAGCGTGAGCTTGGCCTCGTCGTCGACATAGATCTCGCGCGGGTCTTGCATGAACTTTTTGCACACGGGCCGGATCTCCTTGCTCAGCGTCGCGCTGAACATGAGCACCTGCTTGTTATGTGGCGTGGCCTTGAAGATGTCCTGCACGTCGCGGCGCATGTCAATGGCATCCAAGACCTTGTCGCACTCGTCGATGACAAAGCTGTTGACGCTCGACAGGCGCAGCACCTTGTCGCGCACCAGTGCCAGGATGCGGCCAGGAGTGCCGACGATGATGTTGGGGCACTTTTCCTTGTCGGCCAGAATCTCCTGGTCATGCTTAATCGGTACGCCGCCGTAAAAGACCTCGGTCTTGACGTTGGGCAGGTACTTGCTGAAGCGCGTATACTCGTTCTTGATCTGGTAGGCAAGCTCGCGCGTGTGGCACAGGACGATTGCCGAGACAGTGCCCGGAACAGGGATGATCTTGTTGAGCGTGGCCAGGACAAACACGGCAGTCTTGCCCAAGCCAGACTTGGCCTGGCACAGGACGTCGTTGCCGTTGATGGCTGCCGGGATGGTCTCCTGCTGCACCTCAGACGGGTGCTCAAAGCCGCAGTCAACGATGGCGCGCAGGAGCTCGGGCGCCATCAAAAAGTCGCGGAAGCTGGTCGAGTGCACGCCCACATAGCTGCCCTTGTTGGCCTTGGTCTCTCCCGCCGCCTCGCCGTCGGCTGCCGCGGCATCGGATGCCACGGTAGCTGCCACGGCTGCGGCTGCAGAGGCGGCCACAGGCTGCAGAGTCTCCTCATCCTCCTCTTCGTAGTCGATAAGATCGTCGGTATGGTCAACCATGGCTACTTGGGGAAATAAGAAGATGCGCGTCGAGATTTCAGAGATGCAAAGACAAATGGTGGACGCCAAAGAGCACAAGCAACAAGATAGAGTAGAGTAGAGGCCAATTTGTTATTTCGGACGCGCAAAAAGATTTGGAAAAGAAGAAGGACGCGCAGCCCTATAATCGCGAAGGCGACGGACAACACATCCGCGAGCCGCAAACAAAGACAGCGAGAACGAGCCGCGGCTCGGCGATGGTTGATTGGCTTGTGGCTTGCCGCTTGGCTCGCTGCTCTCCCAGCAGCCAAGCTCGGCTTCATTGCACAGATATGTGGGCTGCTTGCTTGAGAATCAAACACGTAGTAAACCGAAATAGCCAATATAAGTATTGTAAACTGCGACGGAATGGCGTCTCCCTAGTGCGCGCTACCGTTGGCTATCTTCTCGTCGACATCCAGCTCAGCCATGAGCTTGGCGATCTTCTCCTCGGCCTTTCTCTTGTTCTCTGCGGTGGCCGTGGCCTGAGTCTCCACAAAGTGCTTGCGCCTAGCATTCAGCCTCTCAATCGTCTCAGCAATGCTGGCCGACGTTGTTGGAATGTCCACTTGCAGCTCTAGGAAGCGCTCGGCCACTGCCAGCGGGTGCTTTAGCGCATCAACGCGCTTGTCCTTGCGCGTCGGCTTCTTCTTGCCTCTTGCGGCGCCCGTCCCCGCAAAGTACGACTCTTCGACCGTGGTCTTCTTCACTGCGACCATGCCAGCAGGGATGTGCGTGCTGGCGTCGGCGTCTCTTGCTCCGCTAGCCGGCGTCGAGGACCGAGTGCTGCTCTCCGGCTTGACGCACGCGCCTGCCGCCGAAGGCAGTATGCCGCTGAGGTAGATGATGAGGCTGTCGCAACCGCTGATCTCGTCGGCAAATGCAGGAGCCTCAGCCTCCTCGCGTTGCTCCTGCGCAATGGCCAAACGCCTCTCGCGCTGCTCCTGGATGCGCTGCTGCTTCTCCTCGATGATCCGGCGCTTGCGTTCCTCCTGCTGCCACTGGTAGTACTCGTTATTTTGGCGCCGGTGCTCGTCTTGCAGCGCGCGCTTCTTCTCCCACACCTGGTCGAGCGACTTTAGCACGTCTGCGCGCTCATTGAACAGGCCACTGCGCTGCTGCTGGCCCTGGTCCTGCGATGCCTTGAGCGCGTCGAGCTCTCCCTGCAGCCTCTCAAACTCCTCGCTCAGGGCTTGGGCGTTTGTATCGGCGAGCTGGGCGTCGATTTCTGCCAGCTCAGCAACTTCGGCGTCAATTGTCTTTTGCAGCTTGCTTGCCTGCTCGACAAGCTTTCTGGCCCTGCGCAGCGCCGATATGTCGTTGCTCAAGCGCCGCTCGTCGACAATCTTGAGGCTGCCCGACTCGATCTGCTTCTCGCCCTTTGCAATCGTCTCGTCGATCTCATCGAGCGTCTTATAAGTCAGCTTGGACTGCTGGACCTTGAGCTCGGCGGTCTTTTTGCCAATCGAAGCAGTCAGTACTGCCTGTCTGTCAAATACCTTGCCGCGAGACTTTCTAAGTTCGGCCTGCTCTGTGCGGATCTCCTGCAGGCGACCGAGCGTTTTGCTGCGCTTGTCGGCCTGTGGGCCCTTGCGCGTATCAGTCTTGTTCAGCTTGTCCCTGACCGCGTCCTAGCACTTTATTCAGAGAGTGAACACGCCACAATGCAAGTATTAGCCACACAACTATGTACAGCACATGCGCTAGCTCGCCCCAACACAATGCATACCTGGTTCTTGCGAAGCTTGTCGATTTCAGCGTCAATTGCAGAGAGCTCCTGCTTGTGCTGGTCAAAGTCCGGCCTCGCGGGACGAGCCTTTTTGGCGGACGCTGCAGCGGCAGCAGTAGATTCGGGAACCATGTCTGTCATATACACGCGGCAAACGGTCTCTCGTATAGGGTATTAGTAAAAAAGGAAGCGTAAACAGCTATTTACCTTTAAGGAAAGAGAAGCGCCGTGTGCTGGACTGGCTGATGCCTCGCCCGGTGATTGGGCCACGACGCA
Source organism: Coemansia sp. RSA 2681 (assembly GCA_027577975.1). Taxonomy (NCBI): domain Eukaryota; kingdom Fungi; phylum Kickxellomycota; class Kickxellomycetes; order Kickxellales; family Kickxellaceae; genus Coemansia; species Coemansia sp. RSA 2681. The sequence continues at coordinate 17,389 of JANBRY010000002.1, forward strand.
CGAGCCGCCAGCCCATTCGCTCTGAGAATGCCCGAGCCGCGGCTCAACGCAGCAGATTTCGCTCCATCGCTGGCGATAAGGCTGCAAAGTAGGCAGCCGCAATTCCACCTCTGCCCCTTCGGCTTTTTCATTGAAATTCAGCAATCTCTCTCTATACAAACATTTGAAAATGGTTGGCGGATTCACACGGTCGATTAGCTCGTTCGCGTACAGAACCTTCTTCAAGAAGGAATCGACGTACTTTACGGCAATTGTCGCCACGGGCGTCGGCTTTTCCATCGTCTTCAACACTGCGTTCGACAAGTACTGGGACAACAAGACCGCCGGCACCAAGTGGGAGGACATCAAGGACCGCTACGTGCAAAACTAGGCAATTTCGCTCTACCAAGTATACGAGAAGCGACTACTAGATCTGTGATCACGATTTTCTGTGGCGGATAGCTCGCTTGGCTTCTTATCCCCTTTTTTTATCCTTTTTTTCGGGTTTCTTTTTTCCACTAATCGAGTAAACAACGAGTACGCACTCCAATGCATCCATGAGCATTTCAGAGCACCTTGTGGCATGTGAGCTAACTCCAACTGTACTGTGCACCTGTCTCCCTGAAATTTGCTGGCAGTGTAGTGGCCAAGAAGCCAAAGTCGAGGACAATTGTCGTCCGGCTCATTAGCGCCGCCGGAACTGGATTCACCTACGTGAAGCAGCGGCCTCGTACAGCAGCGTACCGGCTGACGATGATGAAGTTTGACCCCATCGTCAACAGACACGTGCTTTTTGTCGAGAACAAGATCAAGTAGAGCAGCAGCACTTGGCGACGGCAAGCACCAGGCTTGAAGCGTGCCAGACAAAAGTGTACATACGAGTGGCTTCTGTCCGAGCAGCGCCCATATTTTCCCCGCGCAGACTAGCTTCGCATAAATCCTGGCTGTGGCCTGCGCTTGCGCTGCTGACTAGGCTTTATACGGTCACGACATTGCCTTACTTATCTTATTAGCTCCCTTATATTTAGCAGCAATGATACATGCGCTTTTTATAATCAACCGCTCGGGCGGCCTCATCTATAGCAGGAACTTTACTCAGCACGTCGCGCAGCTATCATCGAATGAGGCGCTCATCTTTGCAGGGACATTCCACGGGATACACGCGCTGGCATCCAGAATCTCGCCCGCGCCAAAGCGCGACTCGGTCAAGGACACGGGAATCCAGTCGATTGACACCAAACACTTTCGTATACACTGCTTCCAGACACCCACGGGCATAAAGTTCATTGCTGTCACCGATCTGCTGCAGACAAAACTCAGTGGCGCGTTGAACAAAACATACATGCTGTACTGCGACTACGCTCTAAAGAACCCGTTCTACAACCTGGAAATGCCGATCCGGTCGGAGATGTTTGACGCCAATCTGCAGCAGCTAGTCCATACGCAGTAGCCTAGCGGCCAGGCTGCGCCTTGTCTTGCCTCTAAATCGACAATTGATAATGACATCTGGAATCCACCATTGCTGGCTTTGTCCTTGCTGCGTTGCTGGGGAGAGGGACTCTGATGCGCAAAGCTAGTCTTTGTCCAACTAGCCTTGCACACAATCGCTGCGCGGCAAAAGTGGGGATTGGGGAGCTGAGGCCAAGTGAGCTGCTGCGCGGCCTGAGCCGCCAGCCCAAGCTGAAAAACATTTGTTTACGCTACTGCCAAAGGCGATCCCGCCCTCCGTTTGCCAACTTTCTTGCCTCACCTCTCGTACTTGCTGTTAAAATTGCTTATTTCCTTTCTAAAACTTTTATTTGCTCTTGCCTCTCGTGCTCCTCTGGGCGTCGGCTCTATTTCGTTTTCTCTTTCGCTGGTGCGCAGCCTTGGGCTAGCAATTTGGGCTTAGTTGCCTGCTCCGCGCCGTTGCTCTTACATTCAATTGAATTTCTGACAAGCCGTGTTGCAGCTATATCCGCAGCAAATTCACATTCGGCGACTCTGTGGGACTGCGCGTTGATTATCTCGCAAACTCGAGACAGCAGCCTTTTTCGCCAAAGTAAGCCTCAGGCCGACGATGGGCTCGACAACAGAAAATGCGCCGGCCATGGCCACGCCGCAAAAGCGGGACCGGGTGCCGTCGCAGATGAACGCAGCACTATCGTCGCCGATTCTCCAGGCAGACGAGCTCTGCCTTAACCCGCGCTGGTCCCCGCATCTCAAATCGCCTCCGCCAAACACCACCATTTCGTCAAGGCTCCGGCATCTAAACTCGCCCTTGGGCAGCAGCGGGCGAACGCAGCCGACCAGCGTCTCTCCGTTCTCGCCCTCTTCTGTGGCGGCTGACGCGGATGGCGCCTGTGCAGAAGACGGCGGGCGGGGGGCTGGGCCGCTGGCCAGCCCACTCAGCAAGCGGGCTCGCATCCTGCAGACCAACAGCCCAGTGAGCCTGCCACCGCTGAGCCCGGTCGTCAGCAGCCGCAAGCGCTCGCTTCGCGGAGACTTGGCGCACGACGCGCCCCTTCCGTTCTCGCCCACGGCGTCTGGCCTGCGCATTCGCTACTCGCCATCCTCTCCCCTGTCGCCCACTCTGCGCGTCACCCCGCGCCGCGGCGAGCCAGAGTCGCCCACCCTGTCGCGCATGCTAGCCAAGGACTCGCCGACCCTGTCGCTGTACGAGAAGCTTGCGTCCTCGAGCGGCACTGATGAGGAGAGCCCGACAGTGTCGCAGATGAGCCGGTCTATGCTCTTCCGCCTGGACCTCGAGTCGCCCACTGGCCGCAGATCTGCTGAAGCCGTAGAGTCGCCACTCGCAGCCCTTGAAAAGGCGAAGCTGGCCGCCACATCGCCCCTGGCGCTCCAGTTCAGCCCCATTCCGCTCCCCGTCGCCACAGACGACGCTGCCGTGCTCGGCTTGGAGGATGAGGTTGGAGAGCCCATGCAAAAGCGCCAGCCGCTCGGCACAGCCCGTCGGCCAAGCGTCTCGATTCGAAATGCGCCCATCACGCTCAAGCTTGAGCAAAGGCGGCGCAAGCTGGCCAGCGCTGCTCCCACGGCGGTGCCACAGATCTTTGTTTCGCCGCTGCGCCCGCGAATGGACCAGGGCATCGAGCGCATCATCTCTGGCCAGCTTGAGCAGAGCCGCCGGCACTTTGACTCTAGCTTTGGTGCGCGCGAGGCCGACTTTTCAAAGGTCACTGAAGAGTGCGGGCTCCCTCGCTTTGCCAACCGCGCGCTGTTCCGCTACGTTACGCGCGACGCCGGCGGCTCGTCTCTGTCGGGAAGCACGATTATTGGCAAGCGCCTGCGCCTGACTGATCGAGACGTCTGGCCGTCCTTTAGCCACTTTTGCGGCGTGTGGGCGCGCTTGCGGCGCTCTAGTGCCGACGTCCATGCCCTGCTGTTCAACATCTTGGCCGATGACGCGTCAAAGCCTCGCGCGTACCTGACTCGCGCCGACGTCAAGCCCCTCGTTTCTGACGTTGTCGACAACCACTTTGAGCTCGAGTTCCTGGAGGGCCAAGGCCAGTTTGCTCAGAGCTATACAGAGACTGTAATCGAGCGCATCTTCTACAGCGCCAACCGCACATGGGACGGCAAGCTGACGCTGTCGCAGTTCCGCAAGGCCGACATTGCGGGCGTTCTGCGCACTATCGAGGGCGGGATCGATGTTGATATCGAGAACCCGGGCATCTTTTCCTACAAGCACTTCTATGTGCTGTTCTGCAGCTTCTTTGAGCTTGACTCTAACCGAGACCGCTTGCTTGACGCGCGTGATTTGCTGCGCTACTTTAGTGGAACGCTTTCGCGCCGGACCATCTCGCGTGTCATGATGGGGAAGGGCAAGCCCTCCGAGCACAAGGTCTCTCGCGAGGCCTCTGTCGACGACGCTCGGGCAAGGGCAAAGGCAGACAAGCGCAAGGCCAAGGTGGGGTCGCGCTATGACCTGAACGTGCGCCTGTCCGACTGCCGCATGACCTACAGCGACTTTATTTGGTTCTTGTTGTCCGAGATTGACAAGACGAGCCCCACTGCCGTCGAGTACTGGTTCCGCTGCTTGGACCTCGACGGCGACGGCGTGCTTACCGTGTATGAGCTGGAGTACTTTTACGACGAGCAGTTTAGCCGAATGGAGGAAGAGATGTCTGGCGATGTCATAATGCTCGATGACCTAATGTGCCAGCTGAACGACCTGGTTCGTCCCGAAAAGAACGGCCTGATCACGCTAAAGGACCTGCGCCGTGTGCCGCCAAAAATGCTGCCAATCTTCTTCGACGCCTTTATGAATCTCACGCGCTTCTTGGAGCACGATAGCCGCACGTCGTTTTTGCAGCGCCAGCTCGCCCAACTCTCCATGCGGGCTATGCCGACAACCTCGTTCAAGGACGTCATTCAAATGCGTATCGACTTTTTGGCCAGCTTGCCCAACCCCTGGGTCGAGTTTGCCGACTGCGAGTATGCGGCCTTGCTCAACGACCACGAAGAGCAAGGGTCTCAAGAAGGCGTCGTCGCCGAGTCTGACCAGGCAACCGCCGCCACTTCCACCGCCGCCGCCACCAGTGCAGCCGTTGGCCTGAGCGATGTTGCTGCGTGAGCTGTCAGTCAGCCAGATACTATTATTCTTATAAATTGTTTTACCCTTTATTGTTGACGATTTCTACTCTACGCGTACCAGTACCATGTTATGCCACCATGTTGAAATACCTCGCCAAGCTGAACTAGCAAATTACAAGACCCTCACTCTTCGGCTTCGTCCAAGAGGGCCTTGAAGGAGAACGGCTCAAACTTGACACCCGTTCCGTCGTAGAACTTGTTGTTAAACTCGACCCAGTGGAGACGGAGCGCGTGCAAGAACGCCGAGAGGCCCTCCATGCCGATTAGAATGCCAAACGTAAGGGTGAACCACACCGAGAAGCCGCACACGATCGCAATGGGCTGAGTGGCGCCGCTCATCTTGAGGGTTGGCAAGAACGTCATCGTCCACAGCACCTCGGACAGCTGCGCGTGAGCCAGACTGAGCGCCCACAGTCTCAAGTACGACGCCGTGTTGGAGATCGAGTTGAGGCAGAACTCGATGGTGTGAATCGACTGGTTGATCATAATGTCGGCAAAGTCAAAGTCGTCTTCCTCCATCTCCTCTTGCTCAGTCAGCACCACGGCGCCGCCCATGCTGTCGTCCTCAGCGCTGACGCGGACGTGCGTCGAGATGCGGCCGTAGCCCTCCGAGATAATCTTTCGGTGCTCGCGGCGCATAATCAGCGGCTTTACCAGAAGCATCCACGGCACGCACACAAGCGCAGTGAGCAGCAGGAAGGTTTGCAGCGCGGCCTGGCCGCGGAACATGCGCTCGCTCTCGTTGACGCGGCCAGGGCTCAGGAACATGTAGATCAGCATGTTTAGCAGGCTGGGAGGGCTGACATGCGTCAGCTGGCCGCTGGCGTCGCGCGCGTACCAGTCGGTCGACCACTTGAACAGGATGGTGAAGACCAGGTAGCCAAAGATCGAAAACAGGAATATGATCTGAGGCACAAAGACGTGCAGGATGTTGATGCGCTTCTTAAAGTGCAAGGCGTTGGGCACTTGCAGGCATATGCCAAGCGTCATGTGGATGACGCCGAGGACTATCGACATCTTCATCTTGTACGAGTTGGTAAACAGCAGCGAGTTGCTGGCGTGGTGCCATGCCGGGTCGATGCCAATGGCGTAGGTGTGGCCAAGCTTGGTTGCCTCAACCGTAACGCCCTCGCCGCCCGAGTCGGTTGGCCACGCCCAACCCGAGGCAAACAGGCCCATCGCGCGCGAAAAGATGTCGTTGTACAAAAAGCCCGTGTACATGGAGAATATGCCCATGAGGAGGATGATGTAGCGCCCCGAGTAGAACATGCGCATGGACTCGTCCTTGGCGAGCCACGCCAGCTTGCGCTCGTAGATGCACAGAAGCGCCGCGCAGAGCGTCATCAGGAAGCCGTGGCCGAGGTCGCCAAACATCAGCGCGAACAAGAATGGGAACGTAATACACGTGAACAGCCCGGGGTTCACCTCGCCTGCCTTGGGCACGCCGTATGCGTCGACGATGTTCTGAAAGCCGTCGGTGAACTTGTTGGTGCGGATGAACGTCGGCGGCTCCTTTGTCGTGCGCAGCTCTTGCAAGACCGTTGGGACGTTGGACCCGGCGTCCTCCGTGGCAATATGCAGCGCAGACTGCACAGCGGTAATGTCGTTCGAGGCGCACCATCCCTCGGCAATGAGGCAGTTGCGGTTGGCGTCGTAGTTGCACAGGTTGAGCGTGTGGTAGATGGCCTTCTCCTTGCGCACCACAGTAAACCAGGTGTTGATCTGCTCCGACACGCCAGTGAGCTCGGTGATGCGCGCGACGTTGTTGTTCTCGAGAATCTGGCGCAAGTCGTCGATGCGCGACATGGTGTCAATGAGCTCCTCTTGGCGCCGCTCGGCACTGCTGTCGACCCGATACAGCGTGGCGCCCAGGCTCTCGGCGATCTTTGTCGCGCGGTCGCGCAGAGACTCGCCATGTGCAAAGACAATAAAGGCGCTCTTGTACACGGGCTCGTCCTGCTTGGGGTCGTGGATCGGCTCATCAATGTCGACGTAGTTGAGGAACATGTTTCCGCGCAGCGAGCGCCACAGCACGCGCTCGAGCGTCGAGATGCGGTCGCGCGAGATCACGCCAGTAATGAACCCGACGTTGATGTCGTGGCCGACAACCGACCCAGCCTCCATGTCAAAGCCCAGCGCGTCGCCAGCACGAGCGGCATCCATGCTCCCGATGCTGTGGCGAGACGAGGTATCAGAGCGGCCAAGCAGCGGAGCAGTGTCGTAGCGGTTGCCGGAGCTGCCAGAAACGCCCGAGCGCCCAACGCTGCCGCTACGCGCCGCCGAAGTCTGCTGGCGGCCAGAGATCTCGCTAAACAGGGAGGAAACCTCTTCCAAGACGTGCTTGTTCTCAACCAGCTCCAGGTGCTTGAGCTGAAGGCTCTTGTAGGTCGCCGTGAGCTTGAGGACGCGGTTCTCGTGGGCGCTGATCCTCTCCTCCATCTCGTCAATGTCGCGAGGGCCACGCGAGCGCCCAGCAAAGTCCTCGTCAAGAAAGTCGTAGACCTCAAGGTCGCTGCGCTCGATTTGCAAGCGCAGATAGCGCAGCTTGCGCTCAATCTCATCGAAGCGCCGTACATCGCTCACAAACGACCGCTGGAAGGCGCTCACGTCGGCATTGAGGTCGCGGAATTCGACCAGCCCCATCTCTCCCAGCTGCGAGACGGTGAAGCGCGCCACATCAGACGGAATGTACAGCTGCACCAGAGACATTACCTCCGATCTAAAGATGGACGTTGTCTTGGGCCGCCCGCGATGCATGCCCCAGCCGCGCAAAGGCATGGTAATGAAGGTGGTTCGGGAATAGGCAAGCGGGAATAGAGTAAGAAAGAAAGCGCTGTCAAGATGATGGTTGCAAAACCAAGTGAATTTACCAAACTCAAAGAAGACAAGAAAGGAAAAGACGATTTTTATTATTGGCCTGGGGCGCTTAGAATCCCGACTTGCGCGTCTTCTTTTTCTTGGCCTGGCTGAGCGAGGGCTGCGACCGTCCTGTCCGCGTGTGGCTTTGAGACGCAAAGGCAAAGGCATCCATTGAACCAGACAACGTGTGGGCGACCGGCGGCGCTACTCGCGCCTGGCTAGACAGGAAGGAGCTCGGCGCAAACTGCGACGCAGGCAGCTCTGCTGGTGTGCGCTGGCTGCTGCCAAATGCTTTCTGCGAGTGCGACCTCGCTGCCTTCTGGCTCGCTGCAGCCGAGGACTGCCACTGATCTGACCTTCTCTTGAGCGAGTGCGAAAACTGGCCTGTGCTGATCTGGGTGTTGCTTGCTTGAGACGGTCTGGATCCTGGCGGCTGCGACGCCGCCGTCCACATATCGCTTAGCTTCTGTGCGGGAGCAGACCACTGCCCTGCCAGCGCCTCGAGCCTGGACAGGATGTCTGATCCTGTGCTGCCTCGACTGACAGACACTTGCCTGCTGGAAGCCGCTACAGAGCGCACCCTTACGTCCGCAAGATCAATGTCCTTGGCTGCGCGAGCCAGCGCCGTCGTAACATGCACATTTGAAGACGAGTGCAATGTGCCAAAGATCCGCTCAAGCTCGCTGTATGACTCGCTCCTACCCGTGCCTAGCAAAGGCTGGCAGGCATTTATTGCGCCGATAGCATCGCTATATATGCGGTCGGCTACCTCCTCGCCGTCTAGCTCGCCGTCCCGCATAGAGAGAAATGCGTCCCTGATCCCCTCGCCACTAGCTGACCACGACGGCAGCTCGCTCTGCATTACAAAGCGCGGGGCATTCGAAAGGGCGCCAATGGCCCAGTTGGCCAGGTCCAAGCCAGACACGTTGGCTGCAGCTTGCCTTGCGACAACACCCAGCTGAGTTGCAAAGGCAGCACTCCACCTGACATTGCCGCTTGGCTCTAACCCGTTTGCCGAGTCGCCTTCTAGCATTGTGTTGGTTGCTTTGAGCAAGCATCGATACGGCTCTCGCATGTCCACACGCCTGTGTGCGATGCCTCGCTTGCGCAGCTCAGCCCAAAAGCTCTCCTTCCTCTCGTCGTTTCTGGCCTTGTCGTACAACAACAGCCCCATGCCATCTACAACCGCGCCCTGGCTGGGGCAAAAGTTAGTCCAAATTGGCGCCTTGAACACGGGATTAAAGCTGCTCTTCAGCTTGCCCGGCTTGCTGCCGATCTTGCGCTCTGACCTGGGAATGAGCAGCAGTCGACGGCCTACTACAGCTCCCGACTCGTCAATAGTCATGCACACGGCATCGACAGATTTAGAGGCCACTCTTGATCCCTCGCCAACGCTGTCGCCCAAAGTTGCGCCTGGTTCTCGCGGCAAGAGCTGAAGGGAAAGTCCTGAAAGCTGGGACGTTAGATGGCTTGAGATGTACGTGTAGCATATCGTCATATCTGGGCTTTCCTTCAGGTCGAGGGCGAGCAAGTCTTGGATGTCCTCGCTAATGCGTGCCGACTTTGTCGACGACTTTAGCACTGTTTGTTCGATAGAAGCATACGGTTGGTCGCTGCCGTGTTGGCCATACACATAGCTAACGACGCGCGAGGACTGCGCCGACGCCGCCAAGATAGCCGCTGCTTGCCCACTCTCGCACTGCGGGATCTCGCAAGTCTGGAGATAGATGGGCGGATCGTATGTCGAGAGATTGTGCCTCCAGGCGACAACCGGCTGTGCTAGGTATCGCTGGTCAAACACGCGAATGTAGTGTGTCGAGGAAGCTATCGCGTGCATGGGGTGTAAGGCCGAAGGACATGCAGCTGTAAACAGCTCGTCGGCGGCCGCATGGGGCGAGTCTGTCAGAGACATGATATTCGTGCGCGAGCAGCCGGAGCGCGCGTCAAGCATATACAGCGTGTCGGGGTTGGCGCAGAGAATGGTGCGAGGAGAATTCCAATACTCGCAACAATTCCACTGGTCATCGTATTTATCCGAGATATCGCGCCCCTTTAGCTCCGTTTCGCGACCAGCATTGCAGTCCCAGAGTCGAATACAGCCGGTTCCCGATGCCAGAGCTATCTCTGACACCGTCCACGGGCTCCAGGAGGCATGGCAAATCCACATGTCGCCTTGGTCAAACAAGTAGGGGCTGTCCACGACATCCACCTCGACTCTCGGTACCCAGTCAGGCGGTAGGTGACGCTGCACCAGGCTAAGCAGGCCAACCATGTTGTCTGTGCGTATGCATGCATATCCTGGGTGTGACTCGCGCGTGGCAATCTGTCGAATGGTTCTCGCAAACTCGATGGATGGCCCAGCCTCGACACCCCGCATAGATTTGCTCTCGCGTCCTCGATATCGCAAGCTAGAAAAGTCGCTATGCTGGTCTTCGGCTGTTGGCAGGGGCAGTGCCCAGAGTTCGCTATTGCATGTGCCGCCTGGGTAGAACGCCCACATGCGATGCGACGACCACCGGTACTCATGATTGCTGCGCGGAGCCGTGACGGGTCTGACGTTTCGTTTGTAGCATGTCTTTTGTAGCCACTCCAGGGTTGGCCGCCCTTCCTGTTCGGCGTGCTGGACGATGTCGGCTCTATTCAGCGTGGGCCGACAGCAGGCCATTACGTTGCCCCTCTTTGACGCAATGTGGTCCCAGTCGGATTCGTCCAACGCTTCTGTGAGCGCGTCGCATAAAATGTCCTTGGGAATATCCAGATCCCGATGCACCATGCTGAATGATTTGTACATGAGCTGGGCGCTATCGTGGCCTCTGCCAGGGCCCAGAAACTGCGCGATGCGTGTCGAGGGCCGCATGATGACAGGTGATCCAGGCTCAGTCACCACGTTGTACGTCTCTGGCTGGGGCTGTGCCGAGGCGGGCCTCCAACTGACTGCTGCCTGCGGATCTCCAGGCCGCCGCTCAGAGGCGATGCTAGGAAGCATGTGGCCAAAAGTGCCCAAATCAAACGCATCGGTTCCCGTATAGCCGACGCCCGACTCTGACAGGTGCAGCGGCCACGTAACGACAGGAAATGCCCTTGAATGTCGCTTGTCGGCCGCCATGGTCGCAGCCAATTCAAAATAAAGTATAGTAAAAAAACAAAGGACCGAAACTGGCTGTTGCCTCGCTTTGATCCTCATCTCAGCAGTGCCTCCAAAAAAAAAAAAAAAAAACTGATCACCCTCGCTTGTTCATGTGGTTGTCTGGCGACACTCCTCTGCTTCGGTTGTCTGCATATCTTCATTTCGCAATATCTGTACTATTTCAATTCTCCTGGCAGCGATGAACGAACATGTGCAGGGCGTCAAGCTCCGGTTTGAGCTGCCCTTTAAGCTCCCCGCGCCAGTGTCGTTTCCCTTCGAGTCAATTGGGGACTTTCGGCCCATCAGTCGCATCCCAAAGTACGATTTCTCGCTCGAGAAGAAGATTATGAAGGAGATTGCTAAGCAGAAGCAGGATGACCAATTCAACATGCTCCGACAGGCACAGCAGCAACTGTCCATGGTCGACCTTATTGCCTCGCGGAAAAATCGCCACAAGGGAAAGGAGCCAGAGCGCACTGCGCAAGGCCCTGCAAACAGCAGCAGCAACACCGCCAGCCCTCTTACCAAGCCTCGGAGTGACAGCGGAGTTACTAGGCCACAGAGCGCCGCTGCGGCCGGAGTTTATTCCGGTACTGAAGCCTCTAAGCGCAAGCAAGACGAGCCTTCGACTCCCGTACAGCCACAACTCAAGCCCCAGAAACTGGCACAAGAGTCGAGTGGCCCGCCAGCACAGTTTAGCTCAAGTGCGTCTCCGGCAGGGGTGGTTGCGGCTATGCAGGGCGCGCAAGTAGAGCGACCTCACTCTGCCGAGCCGGCCATAACGATAACTCAGCCAGCGACGACTGCTCGCCCGGTGCAGCCAGCCAACTCTCAGCCATTTGCTGCCAGCACTGCTGCGGCTACATATCAGCCGGCATATCAGCATTCTAGCAATACCCTGTCTACCCCGGCCACTTCTATGTCGCCCAACTTCTACCAAGCTGTCGCGCCTCGCCCTCAAGCAAGCATGCAGCAGCAGCCATCGCAATTTGGCGTGTATCGACCTGTGGTTTCTGCCGGGCACTCGATGTACCCATCTCCGAACTTTTCAACTGGATACCCCATTCAGTCATCAACTGGCCAGCATCCGTCTCTTAGCGCCACTTCGCCCAGCGGCAGCCTTGGACCTATGCTCAACTCCGGGACGAGCAACATGACGCCTTGTCCTATACAGCAACCGCAACTGCGACCGCAAGTACAAATGCAGCCGGCATCTCAACCTCGCCCGCAGCTCCAGACTCACTTGCAAATACCACCACCGCAGCAGCAGCAGCCGCAGCCATTGCATAGTCAAGCTGGGCTTTCCATGGCTACGCCCCAGCATATCAATGCGCCCAGAATCGAGCCAAAGCCCAACCGGCTGTCCTCGTCCTTTGGCCCGCACACTACTTGGATTCAGGGAGCGCCGCCTAGCCAGAGCAATGCGGCTTCTCGCCCGGCGCTTCCGCCCAAGCCTGACGAATGGAAGTCTGGCACTTCCGCTGCTACTGGAGCACCGCCGCCATCGGTGGTAGAGCCACTTTCCACCAGCTCATCTGGACCGCTGCCGCTTCCTCCTCGCCGCCCCGTGAACCAATCCGACCCAGCGGCACCAGCAATTCCACCCAAGCCGTTCACGTCGTTTAGCGAGTTTGACTACGCACGCGACGAGCCTTCGGGCCTGAACAGCTCCGAGCAAGGCAGTGGCCATGTCGAGCAAGTCAACACGCTGGTGAGCATGGGCTTTAGTCGACCGCAGGCACTCCAAGCCTTGGAAATGTACGATTACGACGTTAACAAGGCGAGCAACTACCTCATTGACAAGGCCTTTTAGTTTCACACTTCAAGAGTGACTATTATTAAAGAATACGCATTTAGGCTAGTCACTGTCTGCATCTTATGCCCGAGTAACCAATGTTTTGTTTATTATTATTTTGGCTCTTCAGTTGGAACGGCTAGCACCAAAGCGGATCTGTGTTGCCGCTCTCGCTTCTCGTTTCTGCCGCCGGGGCAGGCGGCTCGGTGCTCGAAGGAACTTGTACTTGACCGAGCCAAGTGTAGCTGAGATCGCTGTCCATGACAATGCTTACCACGCCGTCGAGTAAAACGTATATATGTATTGTATGTGCGCTGCCTAATAGCTATGTGTGTATATGTCGAAGCGAGCAACTAGTAGTGACGTACCGCCCTGCCCGAACCGAGGAGATTGCCTCTTTATAGCTTTCTCGACAAAAAGCGCAAAGCGCTGGCTTGTCTCTCCAACAACTGTCCAACTGCACCGCGCTACCACCAGAGCGCATGCATTAGCCGCCATTATTGGGTTAATGTTGCATCGCCGTTTCTGGTGATGTGCACCTAGTGCGAGCTAGGTCAAGGGCGGCCGCAGTGATTGCGCAAGGCTCGCCCCAGCCCGCCTCTCCTCTATTTGGCGCAAGGCGCTCCGTGCATCTGGGACGCATACAATTGCCGAGTGGTGCTTCTGCTGTTTTTTTTTTTTGCTGCACTCGAGTCTGACTCGGAACATTTGGAGGAGGGCGGGCGGGGCGGGTGGGAGGCTTGTCCAATAATTGTCCAATAATTGGCTCGAGCGATGCGATTTTGGCTAATTCCCCAACCTTGGCCTGGCGGACATCGGCAGGCAAAGTGGGCCCGCCTGTTTCTATCTCACTGCTGCCATTACCGAGCCTTCGCCGGCGACACTATTGACATATACGCGTGTAATATGAAGACCGGCAAGCGCCTAAAGGGCGTAGTCATCAGCAAGCCGATCGTGTACGGAAACATCGCCACCGAGCTGCTGTCTAAAAAGACCGACCACACGCACAAGTGGACCGTGTTTCTGCGTGGTCCCAACGGACAGGACATATCGTACTTTATCCACAAGGTCGAGTTTAAGCTCCACGAGACATTTGTCAACAACACTCGCGCGTTCAAGACGCCGCCATATGAGGTCACCGAGACTGGCTGGGGAGAGTTTGAAATCATCACCAAAATATACTTCCCGCCCATGTCGGGCGAGAAGCCGATTTCGCTGTACCACATGCTAAAGCTGTACCCGCCAGAGTCGCAGAGCCAAACGTGGCCAAAGGGAAAGCCGGTCAACAACTTTTTCTACGAGGAGCTGGTATTCAGCGAGCCCACCGAGGAATTCTTCGAGGCCCTGACCAAGGGCGCTGACGGCCCCGAGATCCCGCTAAAGGTGTCAGGCAGCCAAGTGTTTAGCCTCGAGTCCGAGGCCGCCGAGTGCAAGCGGATCGAGACTGCCGTTGCCCAAGTTACTGGCAAGTATAACGAGTACAAGGACCGCGCCCGGGCTGCCGAGATTGAGGCCGCCAAGCTCCGCCGCGACATTGCAGCGCTAGAGGCCGCACAGTAGCGCTGAGCCAGCGCTTTGACGTTATTGACCCTTTGTAGGCAGTGTGCTTTTATATAACATCATATTGTAAAAGTACACGTTGGGATATGTGCTCAAGCCTGGTCACGCTGAGGCAAAGGCGCCCATCCTTGATCGTCATGCCCGCGCTGGCGCCGCTCTCTCAGCCAGCGGCGGAGGTGTAGTAGCGCCTCTTGGCCAACACAGGTCGTTAGAAAGCACCAGAGGATGGCCGACAAGCCGACAAAGATGCAAACAACAAGCAGTACGATTAGACTTGTCGGTATGCCGTTGCCGTCGTCTGCGAGCATATGTGGCTGTCAATACGAGAGATATAAGCGAGCAAAGGGGTAAAGTGTAGGCGAAATCAAGGAAAGAGAAGGGGAAGAGGGCTTTGGCCATACGCAGAACAACGCTGCCTTTGCGGAGCTGAGCTGAGCTGCTACTCTGCTCATAGTGCGCCAAAAGGAAAGCGCCCATTTTCTCCTTCCTTGTACTCTTTTTTAGCTTAATTCTTTATTCCCACTTTTGCACCTTTGTAATCTCGAGACACACATCGCCATGGCTGCTTCGCAGAAGAACACGAGCTATGACTACCTGATGAAGCTGCTGCTAATCGGCGACTCGGGTAAGCGGTCCTCTGCTTTTGTGGAATTGCGGCTCATCTGCCGCACGGCAGCACATTTGCAGCCTGCCCCGCCATATATGCTCTATTCCCTGCTCTAATCGCGCCTTGTCGCATACGAAGCTGTGGTCCTGCTCTGTGCTTGCATATCCAATTTAGGTGTTGGAAAGAGCTGCGTGTTGCTCCGCTTCTCGGACGACTCGTTCACGCCGTCGTTTATCACAACAATCGGGATTGACTTTAAAATCCGCACAATTGAGCTGGACGGCAAGCGCATCAAGCTCCAAATTGTAAGCAGCACCCCTCGCCCCAGAGCGCTAAAACGCATCGCCACGCATACCTCGGCAAGTATCGAGTATTCGTCTTCTCTAACCATGTCATGCTCTATATAACCTGCATCCTCTTGTGTATAGTGGGACACGGCTGGCCAAGAGCGCTTCCGCACAATCACGACGGCGTACTACCGCGGAGCAATGGGCATCCTGCTTGTGTACGATGTAACCGACGAGAGGTCGTTCAACAACATTGAGAACTGGTACAAAAACGTCGAGCACTATGCGAGCGAGGGCGTGAACAAGATTCTCATTGGAAACAAGTGCGACATTGAGGGAAGCCGGGCTGTGTCCAAGGAGAGCGGCCAGAAGCTCGCGGACGAGCTAGGCATCAAGTTCCTGGAAACGAGCGCAAAGTCAAACACAAACGTCGATGACGCATTTATCACCCTGGCGCGCGATATCAAAGAGCGCCTTCTTGACTCGGCTGACCAGCCCGACCAGGGCGCTGGGGGCGGCGGCGCAGGCAGCAGCGGCGGCAACAGCAAAATCGACATCAACGACACGCAGAGAGGCGTCAGTCAGGGCCTTGGCTGCTGCTAGAGCCGCGCATTGAGAGGACAGCCTCTCGCCGATCTATATTTTACATTAATCACGATTAGCTTGATCAACACCGAACGAAAGAAAAAAAATATGCCCAGCTGAGGAAAATTTGTAGAGCTGCCTCGCTCTTCCTTTCTTTTTTTTTCGCTCGCTTCTTGACGTATATTTATCACAGCTTATATCCTTGTCTAAACCGCCAGCAGCAGCAGCCGCAACGCAGAGTTTGGTGCCATGGGTTATCAGAAAAAGACCGGAAAGGGGCGCCTCGACAAGTACTACCATCTTGCCAAAGAGCAGGGGTATCGTGCTCGCTCGGCGTTCAAGCTCATCCAGCTCAACAAAAAGTACAACTTCTTGGGCACTTCGCGCGTGCTCATTGATCTGTGTGCCGCCCCGGGCGGCTGGCTCCAAGTAGCGCAAAAGTACATGCCGGTCAAGAGCCTTGTAATTGGTAAGAATGGCATCCGCTATGGCCTTTATCTGCGCTGTGCATTGCTTTGCCTGTAAACTGAATTATCAATGTCAACTGTGACCACTGTTTCCGTAGGTGTTGACTTGGTGCCCATCAAGCCTATTCCCAACGTCATCACATTCGCCGAAGATATTTTGACAGACAAGTGCCGCACTCGCTTGCGCCAAGAGATGAAGACATGGAAGGCCGACGTTGTCCTTCACGATGGTGCGCCCAACGTTGGATCCAACTGGGCTCACGACGCGTACTCGCAGACTGAGCTTGTCCTGATGTCGCTCAAGCTGGCCACCGAGTTTCTGAACAAGGGCGGCACTTTTGTCACCAAGATCTTCCGCTCCAAGGACTACAACAGCATGATCTGGGTGTTCAACCAGCTCTTTGGAAAGGTGGAGGCCACCAAACCCCCGTCGTCGAGAAACGTGTCGGCAGAGATATTCGTCGTCTGCCAAGACTACATAGCGCCAAAGTCGATTGATCCGCGGTTCCTTGACGCAAAATACGTCTTTGAGGATCTGGTACTGAACAAGGCACAGACCTCTACGGACATCTTTGCTCCCGATGCCAAAAAGAAAAAGCGCCATCGCGAGGGCTACGACGACGGCGACTACACGCTGCACAAGAGCATCGACGCCATGGAGTTTGTCAAGAGCAGAGATCCGGCCGGCACTCTGGGCGGAGCCAATTTGATGACGTTTGACACGGACGAGGCTCGCGACGTGGCCAAGCTGCCCGAGACGACCGAGGACATATTGCTCGCCTGCAAGGATCTCCGAGTATTGGGCAAAAAGGACTTTCGCGCACTCATGAAGTGGCGCGCTGGGCTGCGCGAGCGCTTCCAGCTGGAAAAGGCCGAGGAACAGCCCAAGGTCGAGAGCGGCGACGACGACGGCAGCGACGTGGAAGGGGAGCTCGACTCTCTCGCCAAGGAAGAGCTCAAGAAGCTGAAGAAGGAGCGCAAGCGCGTGAACGCCAAGCGCCAGCGCCAGTTAGTCAAGCTGCAACTCAACATGACAACGCCCACAGAAATTGGCCTTGAGCAAGATGGCGGCGAGGCCCTGTTCCGGGCGTCCGAGGTTGCCGAGCGCGAAGGAGCTCATACCGTTAGCAAGCTGCGCCAGAGCGACGTATCATCGATAGATGTGGAGAGGGACCTGGCTGACGACGAGCTGGTCGAGCTTGGCGCTCGTCCTGCCAACCCAGACGACAGCGACTCTGAATTTGAGAGCTCGCGCAACCCCAACGGCATGCCATCCGGTGACGCCGATAGCGACGAGGAGGGACAAAGCCGGCTCAGAGAGCTTGAGAGCGAGATGGACGAGCTGTATACAGAGTACGTCGATCACAAGCGTGAGCGCGATGCGCAATTCGACATCAAGCGGAAGAGGGCGGCAGAGGCAGAGTTCCGCGGGTTTAGCGATGATGACGAGGACGGAGAGAAGAAGGGCGGCTCCGGATCGGACGCATCAGCATCCGACTCTGACAACAATGCCGACTCGGCGTCTGAATCTGAACTCGAGCTCAGCGAAGACGAAGAGATTCGTGGCATGATGCGCGAAGCCAAGCAAAACAAGGTGGCTAAGCGTGCTGCGAGTGCGCGCAAGGCAGCGGCGGCCGGACCCGCAGCCAGCGTCAAGCTTGGTGGGCGGGCTGCCATGTGGTTTGACCAGCCGCTGTTCAAGGGCGTCGGTGGCATCGGCGTAAACGATATCACCGATGACGAAGACGAAAAGCCTGCCATTTCTGGAGGCAAGCGCGCCAGCAGTAAGCGCAAGCGCCCGGTCGCCGAGACAGACGACATGGATGTCGAGAGCGACGACGGGTTCGACATTGCACCAGCGGAGGTGGACGGCGACCCCAACGACGTCGAGCTTATGGACGAGGACCGGCAGGCCGACTTTGACTTGGCGACTCCCGAGGCCATGACTATGATGCGCGATCTGGCTAACCGCAAGACCAACAAGCACGCGCTCATCGACAAGCACTTTAACCGCTACACCTTCAACGACTCGCGCGACCTGCCCGAGTGGTTTGTCGACGACGAGCAGCAGCACAACAAGCCGACGCTGCCCGTAACAAAGGAGGCTGTGCGCATGCTGCGCGAAAAGCTCAAGGCCCTGGACGCGCGACCGATCAAGAAGGTTGCCGAGGCAAGGGCGCGCAAGAAGATGCGCGCGGCCAAGCGCGTGGCCAATGTGCAAAAGAAGGCCGAGTCGGTTATTGCCAACGACGACATGACCGAGGCTGAAAAGGCGCGCAGCATCGACCGGATGATCAAGCGGGCAACAAAGGCGAAGCCTAAGGAGAAGGTCACACTGGTCGTTGCTCGCAACGCTAACCGCGGGTTGAAGGGTCGCCCCAAGGGCGTCAAGGGCAAGTACAAGATGGTTGATCCGCGCATGAAGAAGGAACTGCGCGCAAAGAAGGCTCGGGACAAGCGTACGAAGCGCACCAAGCGGTAGACGCCGGGCCAGCGAGACACCTGATGACAATGGAAGCCTGCTTACGTTTGAGTGGCATTGTGTGCTCTGTCCCCGCTTTTGTTGGGAGTTTAGACAATTGGATATTATATGCCACTTCTCAATGAAAAGCACAACAACAACAGCGACGACATCAACAACAACAACAACAAACTAGGAAATATTGGTAGGGTACATTTCGCGCTAATAACCGCTTGGCTTGCAAAGGATAAATAGACTGTAGGCGAGGGAGGGAGCTCCAGAGCACAAAGATACAAAATTTACAGCTCCTGCAGGCGCGAGCCAGGTAGGTGCTGAGAGCTCACGGACTGCGCTCGGGGAAGCCAATGCTCGAGAAATGGCTTGGAAGGGATGGCAGCTGCACTGCTTGTACACTTTGCAAGCATAGGATATGCGTACGCTGCTGCCGTCGACCTGCTCGATGTGGCATGAGTACTCTACAGACAGAGTAGGAGTGAGAGCAGTGTCGGGCCGACGTGCGCTGCAGTAAGCGAGAGCGCGAGTCTACAAGATCCCGCTTTCTTGTAGGGCGTTCTGAAGTAGGGTCTCCCGCACAGCGGCAAACACGAGACGGATGTTGGATGTGTCGGTGGCCTGGGTGATATGCGGGTAGAGCTGGAGGTTGGCGCGGTTGGCCTGCGAAAACTTCCACAAAATGAAGCGCGTGGCAAGCTTCATCTCGGAGCCGCCAGTGTACTCGGGGTAGTAGTCGCCAAGCGGCACAATCTTGATCTTTTTTGTAAAGAGGTCGATCTTGTTCAGGAACAGGATGATGGATGTGCGCAGGAACCACCGGCTGTTGATGACCGAGTCGAACAAAACCAGGCTCTCGTCCATGCGGTTATGTGAGGACTCCTCCAGCAGCACCTGGTCGTACTCGCTCAAGGCCACGCAAAAGATGATAGAAGTGACGCTTTCAAAGCAGTGAATCCATTTCTTACGCTCGGACCGCTGGCCGCCAACGTCAAACATGTGTATGCATGTGTTGTTCATCATGAAGCGAGTCTCGATGATGCCCGTGGTCTTTGACCGCGCTCGCAGCACGTCGGCCTCGGTTGGCAGGTATTTGGAGTCGCCGATTCGCCGTATGTTGTTGAAAAAGTAAGGAGCAGAGTCCATCAGATAGAACTTGCTGGTCTGGACGACTAGGCGGTCAATAATTGGGTCCTTCCACAGGTGCTCGATGCCCTCGACAAGCTCTGGAGTGATGTTGCCAGCCAGGCTCTTTCCGGTATTGGGGTCCATGATGGCATTGACAAACTCCATGTTGCGCGAGTCGGCGGGGAAGAGCTGGCAGCGCTGCATGCCAACTACGAGCTCGTGTACCGAGTCCAGGACGTTTTTGTATATGGTTATGCGGAACATGGCCAGCTCGTCGCGCGTATAGCCATTCTGGTGAATGATTTTCATCTGCTTGACGATTGTCGATTTGCCGGATTCGCCACTCCCCAAAAGAAGGATTTTAACTTCGTCGGAGCGGCGATTGCGCTCCTCGGCCAGCTCGCGGTCGATTTCAGCACTTCGCACCGCCTCCTCGGTGTAATCGTGTGACATGCAGCCGCCCATGATTAGTGAGACGGGCGCGCGGGTCGCCAGGTGTGAAGCGGGGAAATTAAAAAATACAAGGGAGGTGCAGAGAAGCGGTAAGCAAGGCGCACAAGAGAGTTTGTGTAAGAAGAAAAAAAATAAAGCGGAAATTAAAATTTGCAACAGCCAAGGGAGAAGGATACAAGAACGGTAGCGATTTTGCCTTCCGCAAATAGAAGCTCTGCGGGCAGCCAATCGTGTGTCAAACCGCAGGAGGCGTGCCCAGACCTGTTTTTTTTTTTTTTTTTTTTTTTTGTTTTTTTTATTTTTTTTTTATTAAGGGAGGTT
>JANBRY010000002.1:44641-55621 GCA_027577975.1 Coemansia sp. RSA 2681
GTGCAGTCAGGCTTTGACTGCTACATTACCAGCCCCTCTTCCCCCTCCACTACTCTTCTTTCTTGCTTTTTTTGCTTCTTTTTTTTTTCTTCTGCTTCTTCCTCCTCCGCCTCTCCCCCTTTTTTAGTACTATTGATTTCGCACTGGCTCCTACATTTGTCTTAGCTACCCTTTCTTAACGCCGCTCAATTTTGGCGCCATGCGCGAGTCCAACTTTCACTTCCCGTCTGCCAACAAGGCGTGCGTCTCGATTACCTCAGCGCTTTACGATCGGCGAGCTCTTGATTGCACGGCCGATCTGTCGCTTGTCAATTCGCTCTCCCACCTCAACTTCCTTACCTCGTCCTCTGCTCGGATTCGCGAAATTCTCACTACCGATGGCGGCCTTGAACGCCTCGTGCGAATCCTGCGCACCACGCGCGTAACCGACGACACTCTGCACAACTGGAAATGGACCATGGCGTTCCAGTGCGTAGTAAACGTCGGCGTCCGTGGCACAGCTGAAATCCGCCAGCGCGTCGTCCAGGTCGGCGCTGTGCCCATCCTCGTGGAGATTCTCCACGCTTATCTCCTGGGCACCGACGTCCACCACTTGGAGCTGAAGGTGCGTGACGCCCTGAACGCTCAGTCGGAGCGCCTGCCCATCGCAAAGATAATGGACTTTGCGGCCGACCCGGGCATCCAAAACCCGGACGAGCATGCCGAGATTAACGACCCCTCGAACGCCGTCGTATCCAGCCACATCCTTGCGTCTGGCGCAAACAACAGCACCGGCGCCGCGCCGCCGCGCTCGTCGTCCGCCGCCCAGGCCCAGGCCGCGCGCAGCAGCGCCCAGGCCGCCGCCGCTGCAGCCGTTGCGGCCGTCTCTGGCGTGACCCCCATCCCCGTTGTCGTGCCCCCCATGCTCCCAGGCGCAGCTGGCGCTGGCGCTGGCGCAAACGGCGCTCGTCAGCAGACCCGCCGTGTCGGCGAGGGCGTGCACCCGCTTGCCCGCCACGTCGCCTACTCCGACTCCGCGATGGGCGCCACCGCTGCTGCTGCTGCTGCCGCCGCCTCCCCCTACATGCCCTACAGCAGCCACGCCTATATGTACAGCGAGCTGGAGCGCCTCCAGGAGGAGCTCGATGTAGCCCGCCGCCGCCTGCAGGCGATCAGCCACGTCATGTACCGCCACGACGACGTGGTGCTGACTCTGCAGTTGCTTGCGTATCTGAGCAAGACGCCCTCGCAGCGCCAGCAGCTCCACGAGTGCCCCCTGCTGTACACCCAGATGCGTGCCATCTATGGCACCGGCGGCGGCGGCGCATGTGCGGGGCCGACCCTGCAGCTTAACGCCGCCAACAGTTCCGGCGCCAGCAGCGGCTACGCCACGCAGGGCGACCTTGACAGCCCGCACCGGGCAGCCCAGTCTGCCGCGCAGGCTAATGCTGCAGCCGGAATCCCGGTGCCGCGGCGGCGACAGAGCGCCGGCGACGCAACCGTCGACGTATTTTCCATCGTCGAAAAGTTTACCGTGCACAAGGCGTTCCCGTCCGACATGGCGTACTGGTCGGCCATCGTGATGCGCAACGGCTGCCGCCGTGACGAGACGCGCAACTACTGCCGCCAGTGCGCGTACTCAAAGTGCCAGAAGTGGGAGCTCCACCCAAACGAGTTTGCCAAGTGCCGCCGATGCCGCAAGGCCAAGTACTGCAGCAAGGTCTGCCAAAGCTCGGCCTGGCAAGAGGGCCATCGCAACTGGTGCAACGAGCGCAACCCCTCCAGCGCCGGCAACCCGGGGTCGATGGACGGCGATGCGGCCGTCGTTGCCGCCGCAGCAGCCACCGTCACTGGCTCTGTTGTTGCCCTCGCTGGCACAATGCCTGCCCAGCAGCCGCAGCCGCAACAGTATCAGCCACAGCAGCCGCCTCAGCCGCAGCAGCAGCAGCCGTTCTACGCCCAGCCAACGCTCGGCAGCGCCTCGCCTGTCGCCTCGCAGGCACAAGTACCGCCGCATATGGGGCTGCCGCCAGGCGGGGCATCATCACCGGGGCAGGCAATTGAGCTTGGCGCAGCCACCACCCACCGATCGGCTGCCGGCGGTCCAGTGCCTTCGGCAGCACACGGAAGCCACCACAACCTCCACCACCACCACCACCACCCGTACCGCTCAGCCCACCCAGAGTCCCAGCCACCAGCACCAGGAGGACGCAGCCGGAGCCGCGGACGTGGTGCTAACCTCTAATCTCCTACCACTTGCTATACTTATACTTATGTCGCTTGTATTATTTATTATCATCAAACATATTAAGCCCATCAAACATTGCCGTGTTGTATATTAGTTCGAGAAATAAAGTTAAAGCTGAGGAAACCAAAAGCTGAGCGCCATCCGTTGAACGCTCTCCTTTTATATCCTCAGCGCTGGTATCTCGTCATACACTGCTCTCTCTACTTGTTCCTTCATGGGAAAAGTGATTACATGACAGAGCTTGATGATGATGCTTCGTGCGGGCTCGTGTCTGTTACAACATATTTGTCATGTCGCCTGTATTGATTATTGCCATTAGACTCCTTAAGCCAATCCAACATGTGCAGGACACGTCACAAACCCGGCGTGTACGGGGGAGGATGGATGGCGCAACTGCCAAACCCCTTCTCATGTTTCTGAGAGCTCTTTTTTCTTTCTATTACTTTTTCTTCATTATTTTTCTTTTCCTTTTTTCTTTTTCTTTTTTTTTTTTGCCATGTCGGTTGGAAAGGCAAGGACATTGCGAGACAGAACCAACGAGTACAGGTCACTCGTCTCTGCATTGCGAAAGCGCCAGCAGCTCAAGACGGAAACGGCCGGTGCCGATGCGAGCGGAGGCAAACGCCAGCCCAATGCAGCACACAGCGATTTCTCTAGGCATGCTGGCGCCATTGGAAAGGACATTCAGGACACGACATTGCTGCTGGAACGATTGGCAACCTGTAAGTTCCTACACAAGTCAATTGCGCTCGCTACCTTGTGAATGCGAGAGACACTCAACACTTACTAACCTTTTGGCTGTCTTCGCCTTGCTCGCTTAATGCCGCGCCAATAGTGGCCAGAACCAAGACTATATTTGACGACAAGACCAGCGATATCAACGTAAGTACTGCTGGCAATGCCTTGTAGCAGCCCCCCGAGCTACACTGTGTTGTGCTGAATAGCAGTGTATCTGCCTCTGTTGCCAGCGCGCTCACAGCAGCTTCTAATGCCTCTATCTCATACTTTGGCTCTCGACTTTGGCATCTAGGCCTTGACGACGCAGGTCAAGCAGAGGATTGCTGCCATCAACGGAAAGATCATGTCGCTCCAGGCCCTACAGCGCAAGCAAGGCGGCGGCGGCGGCACAAATGCTGGTGTTGGCGGTACCGGCCAGCAAGCATCTGAGCACCACACCAACATTGTCATGTCTCTGCAGTCGCAGCTGGCCAGCACATCCACTGTATTCAAGGACGTGTTGGAGATGCGCAGCGAGCGCCTCAAGGCCTCAGGGAGCCGCAAAGAGCAGTTCATTGGCAACACGGCTGCTGCCGCGGGGTCCATGCCCCTCTACTCAACAGGTAACGTCTTTGAGCTTAAACCTGTTGCTTGCCGAGCCTACCATGGCGGTAGAGCTCTCTATTGCCCGACCTCCACTTATACTCTATGTCCGGGTCAACTTGCTAGGCGTACGCAATCGACGTCGCAACGATGACCCCTCCTCTCTTGCCAACTCTGTAGATTCCCCGCTTTACCAAGTCGAGCGCAAAACAGCCCCCTCTGGCCTCTCTGCGCCCTACGCTGGCGCTACAAGCAACGAGGACTTTGTTGCTCTGTCTCTGCCAGATATGGACGAGGCATCCAGCTCGCAGATGCTACTAATGCAGCAGAACCAGTCGTCGTCGTATTTGGACAGCCGATCCGACGCCATCAACTCGATAGAGTCGACCATTTCCGAGCTGGGCTCTATATTTCAGCAGCTGGCGCAAATGGTCTCCGAGCAGCGAGACGTCGTGCAGCGGATTGACGCCAACATAGAAACCGTCGACATCAACATCAGCGCTGCGCAGAACGAGCTTTTGCGCTACTACTCCAACATATCCTCCAATCGCTGGCTCATGGCAAAGATATTCGCGATCATCTTGGTGTTTGTATTCCTCTTGGTAACCTTTGTGTAAAGTCATTTTGAGCATTAGTAATACATAAAAGCGACAATGCAACTACACCGGACGCCCGCTGCCGCTGCCACTGCGCATACGTCTGGCTCGCTGCCACATGTAGCCAAGCAGCCTGTAAAGCAGCTCAAACAAAATTGCCGCCAATATAAAGTAAACAACAAAGCAGACGACTGACTTTCCATGCACATCGACAATGTCGCGCTGGCAATGAGTGCCATGGAACGAGTACTGGCCCTGATACCGGTCGACAAATGACTCAAAATACTGCGCCAGCTCAGCTATCGGCGCAAGAGCCAAGTAGCGCGCTGAGTAGCTTGGGCGGCTGTTTGCGCGATTTCCAGTCGGGTCGAATAGAAAGGAGGTGCGCGCCTGCCTGATCTCTTGCACGATGTCCTCCTTAGTAAGATTGGGTGCCTTGAGCACCGTCCAAGCGTAGGCGCTTCCCGGCGTGTGAACATCGCTGCCAGTCATAAATATCAGCGGCGCGGGTGGGTCGGCAGTTGTGCGCTGTGTCGTCGTGCGCTGCGACATCATATACTGGTATGTCGGCAGGTCGAACGTTGCCTGGTTGGCAATTTCAAAGCCGTCGACGCCCCACTCAATCAGAGATCGGATGCTGGGATGGTTTACTAGGCGCGGTGTTTGAATGCGGTCCAGCGAGTGGTTGGACCACGGGATGTGGTTGACGATAACTAGCCCGCCTAGCTCGTGCACCTTTGCGATGGCCTGTCTGATATTGTCGTCGCTGGGGAAGGCCTTGTTGCCCACGGTTACTGTAGTGTTCACGTTAATAAAGTTCATATGGATCCGGCAGCTGGAGTACTCCATGCCTGGAACCACAACAAACTGGCCGGGGTATTTGCTCGTGGCGTACGCTTCGGCACGCAGCCCTCCAGCTACTGTGTTGTGGTCGGTGACAATAACCGCGTTGAATCCCTGAGCAATCGAGTACTCTACGAGCTGCTCTGGCGTAAGTCGGCCGTCCGAGACAGTAGTGTGCGCGTGGCCATCAAGCAGCACGTTGAACTCGCTATACTCTGGGTCAACTGGCACAAGATGGTCGCGCGGATTTGTTTTCCAGTCAAACCTCATGGCACCAAAGTCGAATGTCTTGAGCTCGATCAAGCTGTGAATCGGCACCACGAGCACGGCTAAGGCGGCAATAAACACAGCCATGGCTCCCACGCGCTTGCCTGCCCGAAGAGCAAAGTTGCCGATGCGCTGTCTGCCCGTCAGTATAGTCTTTGCCTCTTGAGAATGCGGCTCCTCACCAGAACGCTGGTGCTTGTTGGTCTTGCCCAAGTATCTTGCCAGCCGGCGCATTGCACGCGGCGAGCCGCCATGATCAGCGCTGTCATCGCGGGTGCCTAGCTCGCTGATTTCGGGAGTAGGCCAATACGGAACGCTGGCTTCATCCTGCGCGCAATGGCGCTCGACTGAAAACGGGAAGCCAATATGATCTTGACTGGGGCAAAGTGGCACTGGTGCCTCGGCGTTGTCAGATTCGCCTCTTATGTCTTGCATGGCGCTGGCATTGTTCGCTCGATGAGTAGGCAAGGACATCTGCTGTAGCGATAGTATAGACTGTTATTATGCGCGGTAGATTGAATGGAGGCAGAAAGTCGTCTCGGAGGAACATACAAACGTTTTCAAGCGCTCGGGTGTGCCCACATGCCACTTAATTATCATGTATTCTGTAAATTCGCACCACGTGGAGCAGCGTCTAGAGTGCTTAGATCTTCGAGCCGGAGATAAAGAACCACTTGTGCAGGGACTGGTCGGTGACAGGAACTGCCCTCCTCACGCCGCCAGCAGCGACTTCATCGGCAGCAGCTTCAGAGATGGAGCTGGCATTGCTCAGCAGAGCGTTGGCGATGGCGATCTTGCTGTTGCCAGACTTGCCGCTGATCAGACCCGCCCAAGCGTCGGCGGTCTCCTTGATAACCTCGGTGGCGTAGGCGCGGTTCTTTGCCTCGCCGCCAAACGCAAACTGGTTCTCGGGCTTGCCATCGGGTATTTTGTAGATCCGGAACCACTCGTTGGTGGCGTGGATCAGGCCTGGCATGTAGCGCTCAATGTCCTCAACGTCGTTCATCTTGGAGGCCAGAGGATCGTTGACGTCGATGGCAAGCACCTTCCAGTCAGTCTCGCCCTCGTCGATCAGCGCCATGACGCCCAGGACTTTGACCTGCTTGACTTGGCCAGTGTAGCCGACGGCCTCGCCAATCTCGCAGACGTCGATGGGGTCGTTATCACCGACACACTTGGTATCGGCGTTGGTCTGACCGGGATCCTCCCAGGTCTGAGGAAGGGCGCCGTAGTTCCAGATGTAGCCGTGGTGAGGGAAGGCGTTGCGCACATACCTCAGCTTGCCCTTCTTGGTGTCCTGCTTGATGGGGTTGAGCGAATCCTCCTTGCTGATCTAGATGGCGCCATAGATAGCCAATATTAGTGGATATTAGCGGATAATAGCGAGTATTGGCGTGGCGACTTTAGGAAGCAAGACGTGGCGCGCGCGAGAGAGAGCAAGGGTCATAACAGCACCGCCTTATCGCTGTTCTAAGCACAGCGCACAGGCGCGTGAAGGCTCTGAATACACAACCGCTGCACAATGCGGTAGCAAGCAAAGCGGTAAATATGCAAAAGCAATTGCTCAAGTCGCAGAATCTAAGGAGCACTCACCTCCATCTTGGCATTGGTCCAGCGAGGGATTTCGACAACCATGTTGTAGATTTTGTTTGCCTCATCTGCAAACAGAGGGATATCGTGGAAGGCCGAGATAGGCTTTCCGTTCTTCTCAATGAAGACGCGGTAGTCAAGCGTATCGGGCTGGCCGACGGTGCGGGTAGTGAACGACATAGCAGCTCTACAAGAAGAAGAAAAAAGAAATAGGTGCGGAAAGGCAAGAGTGGTCCACAGCATATCTGACCACGCATGCTTGACATGCGGTGCAGGGTTGGGGACAATGCGAAAAGCGGTGCTGCGAGAACCACGAGCTGCGACTCGGCGCATATTGCCAAGGCATGCGCGTGTAAAAATAGATGGCCGGGTCCAGGCGCTGTCTGTTTGCTTGTGCGCGATGGATGAGGGCAGTGCTTTTGGCAAGAACAACTCTCTTCTCCACAACACACTTTATTTTTTTTACTATTTTTATTATTTTTACTCCCTTGCTTCGCTGTACGACTGATTCGACCAATATACTGTCACCATGAGTCGCGACAGATTCAACGAGCTCCAGGTGAGTGTGCACCAAGGGCTGGCAGATGCCCCTTCTATCAGCTGGGCCGCTCGCGGACGCGGCAAGCGTGCTGCTTGGTGATGCCAACAAGCAGCAGCATCCGCCAGGTCGCACACCAGCACAGCAGGTTTGCTCAGCATCGTTTTTGAGCTTTTTGCGTATGACCAAAAGCGCGCAGCTCGGCCTGGGCCGATCTCTTTCTGCCCAAAGCCCCGCTTGCTAATTGTCACTGTAATGTCTGCGTTGCGTAGGGCTACAGCGACCGCGAAGACACGGCAATTGAGATGGGTGCGCTAGATAGCAGCCATGCTGCTGGCGACGGTTACCCAGACGGCCGCTTCTTCGGCATGCTCGACAGCGCGTCCAGGCAAATGTCGCAGATTGACGAGCATATCGGGCTGATTGCGAACTTGCATGAGCAGGCGCTAGTGGTGACTAGCGAGTCCAAGTACCGCCAGATTTCGAGCGACCGCGACCAGCTTGTGGCTGACACCAATGGCATGATAGCCAGCGTCAAGCAGAACTTGGAAATTTTGGCGCGCACCGTTGACGACCCGACAATCTCCAAGGAGCAGCGCGTGTTGTACGCCACGCGCCAGCAGACACTGGCTAAAAAGCTCTCGGAGCAGCTGCAGCGGTACCGTCAGATGGAGTACCAATACTCCCAGCGCAACCGCGAGCGTCTCGAAAGGCAGTACCGCATTGCGCGGCCAGATGCCACCGAGGACGAGGTTGCCAATGCCATCGACAGCGACCAAGCCGGACAAGTGTTTGCTCAGTCCGTCATGCACAGCAGTCGTATAGGCGATGCGCGGCGCGTTCTGCGCGATGTCGAGGAACGCCAGGCCGACATTAAGAAGATTGAAAAGACCATCAGCGAACTGGCGCAGATGTTTGCCGAGGTCTCTGAAATGGTCAACCGGCAGCAAGAGGTCATTGACAGCATCGACACTGCAGTAGAAGAGACGCAGGTGCACGTCGAGTCTGGGCGAAAGGAGGTTAACACCGCAATAGTCCTTCGCATTAAGGCGCGCAAGAAGCTGTGGATCATCCTCTTCATCAGCATCATCATCATAGTGATCATAGTCATTATCATCTACTTTACCGTCATTAAGAAGAAGTAGACTACCCTCTGTCGCGCTCTATTATCTTTTTTTTTCTTTACTAAATACTATTACTATAACTGCTAAAGGCAAATGGCCAGCAAATCCGAGCCAAGGCCGAGCGCTTCCTTGTAGCTTTGCAGGCCCTACAATGCTCTCTTTGCGCCCAATAGTTAGGGAAAGGGGCCGTTGTCATCGCTTTGTGCAGACCATTTTAGAGGGAGGCCAAAGCGCGCTTTTGTGTTGTCGCGACTTTTGCTTCAGCTCTCAACACCCTTATTCCTATTTTGTTTATTTATTTGTTCGACTCGTTAGCCCCAGACCGCGCCATCGGTCTATTCAGCCCGCACCCTTCGCCTTTATATTTTCATTTTCTTGGAATTCCTGCCACTCATCTCGCCTGCTAGCCAATACAATGAGCCGCGACCGATTCAAGGACTTACAGGTACGTGTGGACGCTGGCTGCACGGCCTAACACTACTTTGCGTAGGCGCTGCCATCGCTTCAGTGGGAGTGTGCATCGCCTTCTCTTGGTGGTAGCAGCCTACTCTCTCTTCATGGTGGTGGCAGCCTACTCTCTCTTCCTGTGCTGGCGATGTCACTCGAGGACGTGTCGCCCAAGCGCATGCATCGCGCGTACATCTTGATTGTCTGTGCCTTTGGTGCAGTAAACATGTTGTGTTCCTGTCTTGTTCGGCGCGAAAATCAGCAGTATTGTGCGAACACTAAAAGTCTGTCATGTTTGCTTTTCTCTTTTGCACGCAGCGTGTAGGCCCCGAGCTGGGCGCAGAGCCAGGCCAGTGCTGACTACGGCCACCCGACAACCGACGACTACACAACCATCCCCATGAACCAAATGGGCGGGCACGCCAGAGACAACGAGTACAATCGGCACAACGCTGGGCACAACGCTAGGCACAACACTGGGCACAAAACTGGGCACAAAACTGGACAAAACACTGGGCAAAACGCTGGGTATGATGGCACCTATGCTGATGACGAGTTCTTTGGCCTGGTAAGTATATGCGAATGACGGCACACTTTGTTCAGCAATGGCAACTCTGCTTACTAACAGCAAACGAAGTGACGTTCATGTGGTTTGTGTTTTTAAAAGGGGATAGGTTGACCACATCACCTACCAAATGTCGGAAGTTGACCAGCACATCAACGAGATCCGAAGCCTGCACGAGAGGGCGCTGGTTGCCACTAACGAACCAAGACACAAGGAGGCTGCCATTGAGCGCGACGAAAAGGTCGCAATCACAAACAACGCGATTGCTGAGATCAAGCGCAACCTCAAGGATATGGCCGAAGTGTGCAAGCGATCCAAGCACGACCCGTCCGTGACAAATGGCCAAATGACTGCGCGCGGTGGCCGGCACAAGGCTCTGGCAAAAAAGTTTGCTGGGCAGCTAGAGCGGTACCGTCAGATGGAGATCGAGTACTCGCAGCGCAATCGCGAGCGACTTGAGCGGCAATACCGCATTGCGCGGCCACATGCCACCGAGGACGAGGTCAGCGACGCCATCGCCAACAACCGAGTTGAGCAGGTCTTCTCAAAGGCCGTGGAGAACTCCAATCACTTGGGCGAGGCGCGGCGCGTTCTAGACAATGTCAAGGAGCGCCACGACGACATTAAGAAGATCGAAAAGACCATCAACGAGCTGGCGCAGATGTTTGTCGAGGTCTCTGAGATGGTCAACCAGCAGCAGGAGATCATCGACAGCATCGATACTGCTGTGGAAGAGGCGTACACCAATGTAACGGTCGCACGCACAGAAGTCAAGAGCGCCATTGTTTCCCGCCAAAAGTCTCGCAAGAAGCTGTGGTGCATCGTCATCTTCCTCATCATCATCGTTATTATTGTTGGCCTGGTGCTCTACTTCAAGCTCAGGTAGCCCGCCTGTTATTATTTTTACTCAACTTGTAAAACACCTTTGCTTTCGTGGAATATGCCGCTGCCTACTGGGCCGTGTATTAACGATATTTTTAAAGAGAAGCGCTGAGTGCTAGAAGAAAAAGACAAAAAAGGAATTGTACAGTACGAATAGTGAATAAAAAAATAAAGCAGCAGCTTAGAAATCCTCGTCGAGCTCAAAGACGGTCTCGCGGGCATTGCCCTGAGAGCCCATCATGACACCGGCCTTCTGGTAGTCCGAGACGCGCTTCTCGAAAAAGTTGGTCTTGCCTTGCATCGAGATCATGTCCATAAAGTCGAACGGGTTGGCGACGAGGTACTTCTTCGACTGGCCAAGCGCAACCAGCAGGCGGTCGGCGACAAACTCAATGTACTGGCACATAAGCTTGGCGTTCATGCCAATGAGCGAGCAGGGCAGGGCCTCCGAGAGGAACTCCTGCTCAATGGCGACGGCCTCGGTGATGATCTGCACCACGAGCTCGCTTGGCGGAGGATATTGCAAGTGCTGGAACAAGACGCAGGCAAAGTCGGTGTGCAGGCGCTCGTCGCGGCTGATC
>JANBRY010000002.1:55631-68513 GCA_027577975.1 Coemansia sp. RSA 2681
GCCAGAAGATCGAGGCAAACGAGCCCGAAAAGAATATGCCCTCCACAGCGGCAAAGGCGACCAGGCGGACGCCAAACTTTGCGTCGCGGTTTTCGATCCAGCGAAGCGCCCAGTCGGCCTTCTTGCGGATGCAGGGAATGTTGTCAATGGCGTGGAACAAAAAGTCGCGCTCCTTGGCGTCGCGAATGTAGGTCTCGATAAGCAGCGAGTATGTCTCCGAGTGGCTGTTCTCGATCATCATCTGGAAGCCGTAGAACGACCGAGCCTCGGGGATCTGGACTTCGGTGCTAAAGTTCTGGACGAGGTTCTCGTTGACGATGCCGTCAGAGGCGGCAAAGAAGGCCAGCACGTACTTGATAAAGTGACGCTCGTTGTCAGTCAGGCGGTTGTCCCAGTGGCCCATGTCTTGCGAGAGGTCGATCTCCTCAGCGGTCCAGAACGAGGCCTCGTGCTTCTTGTACATCTCCCAAATCTCGTGGTACTTGATAGGGAACATGACAAAGCGGTCGGGGTTTGGCCGCAGAATGGGCTCGTCGGCCTCAATGGCGCGGCCGTTCATGGAGAGCTGCGGGCCTTGCTGAGCTTCTTGCGCGGCCTTGGACAGCTCAGCGGGGACGGAGGTAGGAGCAGAGTCAACGTTCATAGTCATGGCAGCTGCTAGAGACTTGGCGTGTAGTACAAAGTAGTGAAGGGGGAAGGAACGGACAAGGTCAATTGCACCAGTATAACACAAATGTAAAAAGAGCAAGTAGTGAAAAAATAGCACGGATAAAACTCTTCAAGATGATGGGTAAGCAGAGAGAGGCGAATTATGCTGTTTGTCGCGGAAGAAAATGTTCGAGGGAGGGCAGGCGGATGGCACTGCTTTTATAGGCGTCTGGCGCGCAATGTTTTTTGGGGAGCAAACAAGGAATGGTGGGAATGGGGCAAGCAGGCACGTAAAACACGTCGACGCGAGCTGCCTCGCGAGCTCGACGCGAAAGACGCGATAAAAGTTTGCCGGCTGGCGCTAGTGCCATTCCCTCTCTCCCATTGGCCCGCGCGCAATTAGCTGGCTCATTGGACGGGCTCTGTGCACGTGGATTACATGTGAGCGGGACTAGGGGACATTCTTGGCGCTCCTTGCTTGTGTTTGCTTGTGCTTGCTTGTGGTTTCGCGTTGGCATCTCCTTTCCAAATCGCTCGATTTGTCTTTATATTTTTCCTCTTATTATCCTGACTATACGCAGCAATGGCCACAGCTACTCGGCTGTCGCCTCGATGGGCAGCTGTGCTAGCAACAGCGCTGCAGCTGGCAGCATTCGCCGCGGTCCTACTGTTTGTCGTCGACTCCCTGGCGGTCTCTAGCACCTCCAGCCGAATACTAAGCCGCGACGTGGCTGCTGGCTGGCCGCAGCCAGAGTCAAGCGTCCTCGCTCCGAGCGAGCAAGCCTTTGACGTCGAGCGCGCGCTTGGTGATCTGGAGCGCATCACTCAGACGCCCCACTCGCTCAACGACCCGCGCAGCATTGGCGTCAGAGACTACCTCCGCGCGACCATTGCAGACATTATCGCAGGGTCAGAGGCTGAGTTCAGCGACCCAATGGTCAACGGCACCGTGGCCGAATTCGAGTCAAAGCGCTGGCTAGTGTACTGGGAGGATAGCTCGCTGGTTGTGCGCGTGCCAGGCACTGGCAACCACACCGAGGCGCTGCTTGTACAGGCGCACTACGACGCAGTGCCGATGAGCCACGGCGCCTATGATGACGGCGTCGGGGTGGTGGTGTGCCTAGAGCTTTTGCGCAGCCTCGTCCGCTACCCTGTGCGGCACCCAGTGCTGATCAACATCGACTGGGGCGAGGAGAGCGGCCTGTTCGGCGCCATCTTGTTTGCACGGTTCCACCAATGGGCCAGCGATGTCCGTGCCTACATCAACCTCGAGGCTGGAGGCGTGGGCGGACGCGCTATGGTTTTCCGCGCCTCGCATCCAGCGCTCCTCACGGCGTACAAGCAGGCGGTGCAGAGGCCCTGCGCCTCGCTGGTTGGCAACAACGCGATGAGGCTTGGCATTGTAAAGTCCGACACTGACTACAGCATCTACACCACCCGCTACGGCATCCCGGGACTGGACCTGGCCTTCACCGACCGCCGCAGTCTATACCACACGTCGCGCGACAACGCCCAGCAGGCAACCGCGGAGAGCGTGCTGAGCATGGGCGCAGCTACGCTAAGCACGGCTCGCAAAATCGCAGACTCGACTGGCACCCTGCCATCCCTGCCACGCTCTCCTCGCCTGCCCTCTGCCACAAAGCCCCTTTCTGGGCCCGCCAGTGATGACGTAGTCAAGGACGCTGTCTTTTACGACGTGCTGTCTCGGTTCATGGTCGTCCGCTCGTATTCTGCCGAGATGTGGCTCAACAGCGCCACTGGGCTTGCGGGAATCGCCGCCGTCATTGCCTTGCAGTACCCCTTCGCACGCGCCCTGCCGGTTAGCCGCGTCCCGGCGCACGCCAGCACGATCGATCTTGGCTCCGAGCGCCCCATGGACCGCCTAGTGTTGCAGCTAGGGCGAGGCGGCTTCTTTGGCAGCCTGCTTGAGGGCTTGGCTCACTTGCTCAAGAGCTACGCGATGGGGCTGTTTGGGTCGCTGGCCTTTACCGGCCTTCTTGTCAGCATGGCCACGCCTCGCTTGGCCTACACGCACCTGTATTTGCTTGTCATGCTGCTGTTTTCGGCCACAGCGCTGTTCGTTACTTGTGGGCTGTCGGCCTGGGTCTGCCGCTCGCGCCTGCCAGACATCCGTGTCATGGTGTGGTACTCGTGGTGCCTAATGTGCTGTTTGGTTCTCCTCCTCTTGGTCGCGCCGCTAAACGCAGTGGGGATCGGCATATTTTACCGCGACATATTTTACACTTGGGCCAGCATCGTTGCTGCTGTGCTTACCGCGCTGATGGACCCAAACACGTGCTTGCACACTTTGTGGCGCAAGCAGGTAAACCGGCTAGCACCCTGGCTCTCCGGGTCTTTGGCCCGCGCAAATACAATTGACAGCCACCGTGAGCATCTTTTGAGCCACGATAGCTCTAGTGACGGCGGAGTTGACAACAGTGAGCACGGCGGTGCTGGTCAGACTAGCCTCGACTTGGTATTAGCTGATGGCCACCCACTAGTCATTGGTATCATGCACTTGCTCTCAACGCTGCGCGCGCTAATCGGCATCTTTCTCCCGCTGCTGGTTGGCATGGACGCTATGCTTCGCCAGCTTATTGTGTTTAAGGACCATCTGCCCGATGGCTCTCCGCCAGCTGCCTGCATTTTCATAGCCGCCTTGGACATTGCGACGTTTGTTATGTTCTTGTCGCCCTATATCGTCAGCGCCATCAGCGACATTGGCGGCTTTTGGCCTGCCCACTATATTGGCCTGGTAGCCGCTCCGCTCGTGCAGCGGCTATATTCGACATGGGTGCAGGATGTGCCAGCTCGCAGATTCTCTTCAACGCGGCCGAGATCGCAGATATCGCTGCACACAAATCACGCTGGAGACCACGACTCTGCGGATGCCGACTCTACGCGCTCTGCTTCCAGAGCTGACACAGCTGCTCGATCAACTGCATATGACGCAGACGCGCTAGAGGCAGACACTGGCGAGCGCATCATTGTGCTGGACTCTGGTCGGCGAGTCAGCTCACGCCCCTCCGACGACCGCCACAACGACGACAGCCCTGCCGCTGACAGGGGCGGAGATGGGTCTGATGATGATGATGGTGACGACGACGAGCTAGGCAATCGCCCACCCCGCTCAGTCGCCGCCAGATCGGGCGAGACTTCTAAGACGGTTGGCCGCCGCATGGCCTATACCTGGGCGGGAGCGTGGCTGCTTTTGTGGGTCACTGCGCAGCTAGTTATGCTTGCAGGCGAGTCGTACACTGAGGACGCGACCCCGCTAAAGATTCGCGTGTCGCTGTCTACGCGCATATCGGCAAATTGCCTGGCCAGCCAGAGCGCAGGCGGGTCATGCTCGCAGACAAATCTTGCCCTGTCGTCGCCGGATAGCGCTGGGCTGGCGCGAATATTAAACACAGCAACCCCCGACGACTCCACTCACGCCTGCTTTATGCGAAATACCCGTGGCTTTTACCAGTGCAACCTGTCGCACCGCGCCAAACCAAGCAGCGGCAACGATACGTGGTCGCCAGACTCGGCCATAAACATCACTAGTGTGAGCCACACCTCTGCGAATGTTGGGCACAGTACGCTGTTTACCGTAACGCTAAACTTTACAGCGCCAGAGACGCGCACGTGCTACATTGACTTTGGCATGCACCATGGCTTCTCGCTGCAGGCATATCCCAACCCGCGCCCAGCCTTGCCCCCAGCAGCTGGGCTGGCGCAAGGAAGAGGCACTAGTGGTCGTGTGCCCATCATCAGCCGCACTGTGCTTCCGGTCATCGAGCGCGCTAGATTCGTCGACGGTGTGTCGGGTGCCGCAGCGCCGATAGTCGAGCCCTTTTCCAGCCGAGATGTCGTTTATTCCAGTCGCATTTTTGCGCACAAGCGGCTGTTTGACAGCGAGGGTCGGTTCTCGGCCATCATTCAGTACTCCGTGCCAACTGCCAACGCCACCAAGCCCCGTGGAGCCCTGGTTGACGTATCTTGCTACTTTGACCTCGTAGACAGGCACGCCCCGCTGCTAGCATCCGTCATCAGCGCTGCGCCAAAGTGGGCGGTATTTACTCCCGCTGGCAACACGCTCTCAACTGTCACCATTGCGGGAGTTGAGCTTTAGCTGATAGTTAATACATTTAAAATATGCCCTCGACTGCGCCAGCCAAGGCGACAGAGGTGACTGTGGTAACGGCGACGATGACGATGGACTTTACGCCAAACCCAGGAAACAAGGCGATCGTGGCAAATGCCCAGGCAAACAGCAGACCAACCGTTGCGTAGTGCACCAAGGAATTGGCGCTCGCCTGCCAGTCCTGCAAGTCCAGAGGCTCGCCCAGCACCCGCCGTCGCCAAACAGACGCGTAAAAGTACACGCCCAGGAAGGGGAGCAACGCGATCAGTGCGAGGTACAGCCAGAACATGGATATGTGCGGCGTGCCTGGCTCGCCACGCAGGCTCCTGTCTATTTCAAAGTACCGAATAAACCACCACCCAAACCATGCGAAGCATACGCTCTTTGCCGCGCTGCCCAGCCGAGACGAAGTGTCTGCCTCGCTGCGCTCAGCCGGAGCAGGCCGAACTACCTCCGCTTCGTCTACCACCACGGGCTGCTGCGCTCCTGTTCGCTGGCGCGCTTGGGCA
This sequence comes from Coemansia sp. RSA 2681, assembly GCA_027577975.1. Taxonomy (NCBI): domain Eukaryota; kingdom Fungi; phylum Kickxellomycota; class Kickxellomycetes; order Kickxellales; family Kickxellaceae; genus Coemansia; species Coemansia sp. RSA 2681. The sequence goes on from JANBRY010000002.1 coordinate 60,918, forward strand.
ATGAAGATCGCCTGTGGTATGCCGCCACTGGCAGTGGCAGTGGCAGCACCTTTCTCGGTCATCGTAGATAATAGATAGCTAAAATTGCCTAAAAAGATGATAATGCCTTTCTAGAAAAGCGAAAAGCTTGCGCATAGTCCGCGACCAAGCTTTAGCCGGTTCACGATGACGTCGTCATATGGGGATCGAGTTCTGGCCAACTAAACTATTATGCCGCTGCCTTCTTCGACCGCAACTGCCTCTCCAAAGTCCCAAGTGCTGGACGCCTTTCTGCCATCTCTGCTCTTTTTACTCTAATTCAATATTAGCCTTATCTCTTGCGCGTCATTGAGCCTTGGACTGGACGCGCGCGCTAGATTTCGAATTGCTGCTGTTTACTAGACCATCTGCATCAGTCTCGCACGCAGTATGGCCATGAGCAGAATCGCTCGCGCCCTTTTAATGGCGCTTGGTGCGTCGCTGTGGGCCAGCCAGGCTCTTGCCGAAGCCGGCATTCTGACTAACGGCGCCGGCGATGGCTTTAAATGCGCGGGTGTCTACGGGTCTCCCGCTGAACACCAGGGCAGACGCTCGGCTATTGAGATCGAGATACCGCCCGTGCCGCCTTCTGATATCGCCATCGCGATATTTGACTACCCCGACAGCAGGTGGATTGGCATTCCAGTCAAGGAAGGAACAAAGCTCCCCGACGAGCAAGTGGGCCTGCCATCCACCTTTATCAGCAGCGACAGCGATCCCGAAAGTACCGACAAGAGCGCTGGTACGCACCGCTTCACCATATGCAACAACGAAACCATGGCAATGGGGCTGTGCAAGGATATCGACAGCGGCCGCCCGCTAATCAACGACCGCGACAACGGGGGTAGGCCTCGCCAGTTCACCTCTATCATCTACAGCGACTATGCCATGCTCAACAGATCCGGCCCCGGATACACGCGCCTAGAGTACAACGAATGGTTCTCAGCGCACAACAGAACCGACGACCACGCCGACCAGTGGCAAAGCAAGCCCAGGACTACCACGCTAGAGGGCGCGACGCTGGAGTGGATGGCTGATGGGACGCTCAAGATTCGCTACTTGGTCAACACCACGGGCTACTATTGCGTGAACGCCGCCAGCCTGCGCGACTTTACTGCGAACGCAGAGTGGGTTAACTCGTATGGCCTGCTTCCAGCGAGCGAGTACCCAAAGATGTACATTTACCTTGCTCTGACCATCGCCTATACGGGAATCGCCCTCGCCTGGGCATTCATGTCTTGGCGAGTGTGGGCAGAGATCTTGCCCGTGCAGAACCAGCTGCTCGGTCTTGTGTGCTTGCTCGCAGTGGACATGGGCATGAATTTTGGCTTCTGGAAGCACTACAACTCTACTGGCGCCCCGAGCATGGTCTACTCGGTCTTTACCCTTGTTATTGATGCTGGACGCAACAGCCTCTCCTTTTTCATGCTGCTCGTTGTCGCGCTTGGCTGGGGCGTTGTCCGCCCTTCGCTTGGAAAGACGATGATCCGCTGCATAATGCTGGCGATAGTGCACTTTTTCGCTGGCTGCTTGTACGGCGCAGGAATCCTGTTCCGCGACCCGCACGAGTCAGGTCCACTGGGGCTAGTTTACGTCATTCCGCTCTCGCTGAGCATGACGCTGTTTTACACGTGGACCCTCAGCGCGATTATTGGCACCACGCAGCTCTTGGCAGACCGCCAGCAGACCTACAAGCTAGCCATGTACAACAAGCTGTGGCGGCTACTGCTGGTCTGCTTGGTCTTGCTGTTTGCCTTTTTTGTGCTCAACATTTTGCACACGGTCTTCTACAACCTGGTGAGTGTCGCTGCGCGGTCGTGGAAGTGGCGGTGGTTCTGGACAGATGGCTGGCTCAACATCGAGTACTTTGTTGGCCTGTCCGTCATTCTGTACTGGTGGCGCCCGACTTTGCAGAACTATCGCTACGGCCTTGAGGAGCTGGCAGGCGATGAACAAGAGGCGACCGATCGCGATGAAGCTGCCGACCACGACTCATTTGATAACCCGCGGATGGGAGAGAATCTCGAGCTAGATGATCTTGGCATGGCTACAGCAATGCCCAAGCCAGCGTCCATTTCAGGAGACGATGTGCGCTTTGTGATCCACGAAGACGAGCTGGGATTCGGCAGCGACGATGAAGACGAGGACGAACCGCCACGCCAGATAAAGCCTGTGGGAAGAAGCTAGGCGAATCTCAATAGGAGTCTCTTATATTAGGTACTATTAATTGGACAAGTTGCTCCGATACTGATATAGTCACTACCAACATCCCAAGTAGCAATTGGCGTTAACAAAAAAAGGCTTGTATGACGGGCATATATTCTCAGAAATACTAGCACGAAAATATGTGTTTATTGAGTTGACTTGGAATAAACGATACAAGCGTAACTGATTTGCTAACATGTCCTAGTACAAGAAATCGACGGCACTTGACCAGAATTTGTTTTGCAACAACTTGGCAGTGGCTTGCGTCGTCATCGACGCATGCACGACATATCCTCCAGCTGATGGAGGAGCAGGTAGGATCGAAATAAAGTTTGTAAGGAACGTCCGAATTGGAATTACCCAAACCGGAGTGCCACTGCCAAAGTCAGCCTTGTACAGCGGAAAGCGAGACTGGTTTGACACCAACATCGCCGTCTTAGTCAAGGCATACGCTACTGGGCACATAAAGTGTGACGGATCCTTGTGCAGCGTATCGATATACTGCCCGATATACTGCGGATCAACGTCATTGACTAGCTTCCGCACGTTTTGGGCCACTAGTGCCAGCGACTGAGCATCTATGCCACTAGTCAGGCTCTCCATGGGACTAGCCAAGCACCGCGTGAAAACGGCGTTTCCTATGTATCTTGCTGCACTCAACCCCTTCAGACGAGGGCGTATATCAACCACAACTTGCGTGACAAACTCGCTGTTCTGTGCGTACATGGATGGAAACAGATACGAGGCTAGCGACGATAGATAACCACGCGTAGCCGCTGCATCCTGCTTGCACTCTGCTTCACTCTGAGCCACCACCATGTTGAGAAGAGCCGTAATGACATCGTTGCCTGAAATGCGCTCACTGGTGGTAATGTGCTCTTGGATGGAGGCGCGCAATGAGGCAAGCTTGCTCGCTGAAATATGAAAGACATGCCCCTCAATGCTGTCAAGTGAGAGAGCCGCGCCAAGTATAGTGCTGCGAGTCTTGGGCGATATCCATGCCAGCCACCTAGCGAATAGCCCAGTCGTAGTAATCAGCTCTCTGGTGGGATCGTCTAGCGCTCTGCGGTCGTCGGGCAAGTGGTCGGATATCGTGCTGCGTGAAAGGCTGGCCTGGAACGATGGTAGCTCAGCTGAAGATGCTCCGCTGCTTAGCCGCCTGCAAACATCTGCCCAGCGGCAGACAAACTCGCTGTATGCTGCCCCGTCGACCAAGTAATGTGCAATGCCGATATACAAGACAATGCCGCTGTTGTCGCGCAATCTGACGACGTGAATATTTGCAGGTTTGATTACTCCGCCAGTGCCCACGGTGGTTATAGCGCTAACAGTTGCTACTGCTTCTGGCAGGGCGTCCCAGCTGAACTTTGCAGCTTGAATATCGTCGAAGTGCACGCTGCTTTGCGACTCTAGAAACTCGGGAATGTTGAGATTGTCCTTGTCGACCACGACCCAGGCATGGCCACTGCCATCGGCTTCCAAGCGCCCAACAAATAGAGGAAAGTCCAGCAGCGTTAGATAGAACGATTCGCGCAGCAACTCTGTGGGCATGAAGTGGGGATCGTTCGCATGGTTGTCATAGTGGAAATAGTAGGGTATGTATACAAATGAGGGAATCATGTCAAGAGTAGCCAAGGCGGCAGTCTGCGACTGAATGCCATGCACGAGCTTGTCCATGGTTAAATAAAGAAAAAAGAGAATGTGAAACACCTGACTACAAGTGCGATAAAAAGAGCAAGCGGATGAAGATAGAAAGCTGGTGAAACCAAATACAGAGAGCATCCTCGCTTGGTCTATTTATTTGGGAATGTTGCAGAAGCGATGAGCAGCTCCCTCCCTCTCATCCGCCCCCAGGCCACTCGTCCCCCTGTTGCCACAGCTGACTATCGCACGGCGATCTGGGCAGAGCCTTGGACACTCTCTGCAGTCTCTGTTCTCACAGACAACAACGTTGCTACCAGTTCGCCACGCCAACAACAATAGGGGATAAGTGTGACCTCCTCTGCCTCTACATCGAGCCCCTTTGTGGCTGCTCGCCACAGAAAATCGAAAGAAGGGAAATATGAACATTGCAAAGGCAGCCGATAACTGTCAATGTTCTCCCTGTCTGTGAGCTGGGTAACAAACAGGCTCAGAGGTGGAAAGCACACTCCCGGCTGGCTCTCACTTTCCAATAAACAACCAACCAGTTTCCTGTTTTTCCAATATGTTCTATTTGTGCTAAAATGCATATTGTCTTTTTTTATTATATTATTATCGCCCAGCACTTCTGTGGCCTCTGAAAATCAAGTCAGCAAGTTGCCAAACAACCATTCTATCATTCACGAAAAGCCAACATCTGCCCTCCCTCCCCCCCCACGCCATTAGCGGCGCCCAAAACAAAAACTATTCAACTACGCTACACCAGCGCAAAAGCAGCAAAGCCACCATGACCAAATCAAGGTCCTCCTCCCGCCGTGGTTCCACCTCTGAAAACAATAAAGCCCTCCCCCTAGAGTGCAACCCAAACCGCGCACACCGCAGAGCCAGCATCCCCACCCTCTCCTCCTCCTCCTCCAACAGCATCCCCCAAGTTACAGTAGCCTGCAGATTGGTGTAAATGATTTCTGATCTCGACTTCCAACGCGAGTATCTCTGCCCGCAGTCATTCGATTCCTTGGAGACTGTTTTTTTTTCCTTGTAGCCCCGAGTCTGTACTACCCAAATAAAAAACTTTAGATTTCATCGTTATTCATATGTAATGCTACATATATTTGAGCAATAAAGTTACTTATATTAAGATAATTTTAGAAAACTTTGACAATAACTTTAATAGTACATCCATTTGCCCCCTAGCTTCCAAATCTGCTTGGAAACAACGTGGCATACTACCAATGAGGTGATGGCAGTTATCTGCAATAAATCTTTCCCATTCCTCCTTCACTCGCTCCTCCAACTCACCTAGACTTGTTGGTGCACATTTGTAAGTTTGCAAACACATCTTCAGCCAAGCCCAAAGGTGCTCAATAGGATTGAGGTCAGGGGACTGAGAGGGCCACTCAAGCACATGGTAGTGCTGAGCAGCAAGGTACTCCTTGACAGCGATGGCAGTGTGCTTGGGGTCATTGTCATGCTGGAAGATGGCATCAGCATGATGCAATTGGAGATGCTCAATCGTGGGCTTGAGCTTCTCCTCTAGGATGGTGATGTACAAGTTCTTGTCCATCTTACCTTTAACCAAGGCCATGTTACCAGGACCATCCCAGGTTATACACCCCCAGATCATAATTGACCCACCACCATGCTTGACTGTCTGCTTGATGACTCTGGGCTCCAACTCACCACCCTTATGCAACCAGGATTTCTCTGGTCCATCTGAGCAGAAGCGGTTTACCATTGTCTCATCAGATCAGACAACATGCTGCCAGTCCTCTGCAGTCCAGTCCCTGTGCTGTCTAGCAAATTCAAGCCTAGCCTTGATATTTTTTGCTGAAAGAAGAGGGTGCTTCTTCTTATTTGCTGACCACATACCTTTGGCCATGAAGGCACGACAGACTGTCTGAGCTGAAACAGCTTTGCTACTGCTGACTTGCAAGTCGTGGGCTGCCTGTACAGCAGTGTCAAGCTTTCCTGAGGTGATCTGGCGAGCAGCATAATCCTTGTCATGCTGCGAAAGTATATTGGGGCGACCTGCTTTTGGGCGAGGAATATCCGGGTACTTCGTGTTTCTCAGCTGAGTAATTGCTGACTTGCTGACGCCAAGCCTGTTTGCGATTGTTTGGTAACTCAATCCTTGGAGAAGGAGAGCGTAGATGGAATCTTTGGTGGCCAATGAGAGTGTCTTCATCATTGGTGAAAATAATGAAAATATTTAGAGTATATAGTAAGGTTGATGCTGTTGAAGAAAAACAAGAACCTCAAAAGAAAACTTGTCAAGAAAAAGGCTTGGAAAGTTTTGCCACATATATTTTTAAAAATCTATAAAAGAGAGGAAATTTATGCATGATTGTTGATAGGTTGGCGAGGAAAAGTCATAATGTTTTATTGAAAATAAATAAATGTAGAGCCGAATCGGGGCTGCATGAAAAATTTGTCTCCAAGGAGTAGACTGAGTGTGGGCAGAGATACTCGCGTTGAAAGTCGAGATTGGAAAACATTGGAGACAATCTGTAGGCTACTGTATTAGCCCAAGTTAAGGCGTCGGGCAGTCTCGGCGCCAGCAGCCTCAGTTCGTGTCCACACAGGGCTCCAATACAACGACTCAATCATTTTATACTACAGCTCAAAGGAAATGGCAAGGCATGTATGTATGCAGTATAGAATAGGCACTGCTCTCACAGATAAAAGCGAGATGGTGAAGTCGGTTGCTACATGTTTACTCCTGAACATACATATATTATTAATGTGCTGGTGACCGCTCATGATGGTCAAAGGTCGCTGCAGTTGAGCTGCTCTTAACCGCGAGCTCATGCCGTGAGTGATGTATGATTATTAAGGAAATACATTGACCAATGTACTCTCTCTGCATATCCCCAGAAACACACTATTCTACGCATTCAGCCTGCTTTATTATACTAATTCGTTTCCCTGTTAATTAGATACTCTTTGTAGTCACGCACCCTGCTCTCCCAAAGTCAGTCGTGGCATCCTGTCTGGCCTGTTGTTTTTCTTGTGTAACTGCCTAGCATCAGTAACTGGTCACTCTCCTCCGAACCTCCGCGATTCGTTACGGATGAGCAAACAAGTTCCTCAAGTCTAGTTTGCTCCTTTTCTCTTCTCTTTAGCCTTTTTCTACTCGATACTTCTATATTAAAAGTCTCAACTTCAATACAGGAGTCGTCATTTCCATTATCTCTTGCACTTTCTGTTGTTATTCTGGTCTGGTTATCCTGTATCAGTAACGTGTATACACTCTCCATCATACGGTTTACAATTCCTCTACGTTCTCTCCTCTCTCTTTTTTTTGTTGATATTCTGATCTGATTATCCAGCATCAGTAACGCGTGTGCGCTCCACCATATATTTTGTTTAGCTTTTCTCTACGTTCTCTCCTTTCTCTTCTTTCAACTCAATACACTACGTTCAATATTTCAACATTTTTAACTCAATCACTACGTTCATTGTCTCAGAAGCGCGGACCAAGCTTAAACACGCATGCAAGCAATCCGTTGCGCTTACAGCAAACAAACTCAACTGTTGGATTGGCCGCTTAATTATATTGATATGAAAGGCATTTGTTATCTATGCGAAGAAGAGACTCAGAGCTCAGGTTTGGCCAGGCGACCCAACAACGAGCGCAGGCGCAGACATCGCCAACAAAATGGATGTGCTCAGAGTGCTCAACTCGGCAGATTCAAAACATGGCGCCATCAAGCTGCAAAATCACATCGCTCA